>VMDR010029281.1:0-12806 GCA_007922815.1 Macrotus californicus | reverse complement strand
TTTGATTCACATGCCCTTACATTATCTCCTTCGTATCTTTCTTCTATGAAGCCCCTTCTTTCCTTCCTGGAAATACGCATATATTAAGTGGCTGTCACATGCCAGGCACTGCTTTAAATATTTGGGATGTTGTGACAAGTAAGTTATAGTTTTTATTCTCAAGAAGCTTTTAAACAAGGAGAAGAAAATAATTATTCTGTAATATAATATGTTAAATACAATAGCAGAGCCAGCAAAAGATTATGAAAGAATGGAGGAAGGGATTGTTAATTCTGCCTGGTAAAGCCTTCACTTGAAAAGGTGATATTTCATGTGGGCTTAAAGATGAATAATAGGCTTTACCATGTAGAGAAAACATGTTTCAAGGGCAAAAAAAAGTGAAAATGTTCAGAAAACATGAAGCAATCCAGTGTACTACTTTAGACCATGGTAAGGAGTGATCAAAGATTAATAGGGCCTTTGCTGGCCTTTATGATGTATGAGGAGGCAGTGAACTTCCTGGCTGATAGCCTGGGTCCAAAAATGGTGACTAAGTACAGCTCTTCCCTCTGTAGGGCAGTTTTCTGGATATCACTCAAGTGCTCTGCTCACTTTCTGCCCCCTATGACCACCTCAGATGGACCCCTGGCTATTTGGTCCCCTGGGGTCACCATCCTGGCTGCTCTTTGGAAATACTCCTTCCTGCCTTCACATTGTATCATTAAGTCCTACTGATTAGTTCCCTTGATGATCACCACATATAAAGTCACTGTAATAACCAGAGTATGTAACAAAACCTTAGAGTATCTTAAAAATATTCAGAAGGAGAAAGAGGATGACGGAGGACAAGAGGTTGCATTGTAGAGGAGAGGGTGAGGGTGGGGAGAAAAGATATGGGGGAGTGAATTTTTGAGGAGCAAGTAGCTGATGGTAATAAGCAAGCAAGGGACTTTTGCTCAAGATGACAGTATAGGTAAATGCAGTACTCACATCCTCCCACAACCATATCAAAATCACAACTAAATCACAGAACAACCATCATCCAGAATCACTGAAATCTAGCTGAACAGAAGTCCTATATAACTAAGGATATAAAGAAGAAGTCAAGTGGATACTGGTAGGAGGGGCAGAAACACTTAAAGGGCAGGTCCCACACTAACATGTTGCAGAAAAAATCAGGAGGAATATCTCAGCTGCAGAGGTCCACCCCTGAGGAGCAAGGGGTCTCAGCCCCACACCAGGCACCCTGTTCCTGGGATCCTGTACTGGGAAGAGAAGTCCCCATAACTTCTGCCTGTAAAAACCAGTGGGGATTGAAGCTGAGGAAGACAAAAACTTCTGGAGTCCCAGGCAGTTCCTCTTATAGAGCCCACGCATAGACTTACTCAGACTCACTCCCTCTGAGCTCCAGTGCCGAAGTGTCCTGTATCAGGGCAAGAGTGGTGAGGGGTGCATCTTTCTTCCAGACAGAAGTGCTGGCAGAGGCCATTGTTCCTCTGATGAGCCCTCCCTCCACAGAGACGCCAAGCAGGTCTTGTCTGAGGCTCCATCAGCCTGGCTCACATTGTTTGCCCAGCCCTGTGGTACTTCCCTGAGACCTCTTCCCACCCAACGTGTGAGCCCACCCAAGCTGTTTCCAGTTCCTTTACCATGTGAATGGCCTGTCTTGGCTCATGCTTCAGACTTTCCTAAAATCTCTCAAACAAGCAGCATCTGGCCTCAGTGAGCCCCAGTACCTTTCATTAAGTGGCCCCAGGCCCGGCACTAGCAGCAGCTGGCCATGTTTCACAACTTTCTTTAGAAAAATGTCTATTCAGTTCCTCTGCCCCATTTTTACATTGAATTGTTTGTTTGTTTGTTTTTACTATTGAGTTGTATGAGTTTCTAGATAGTCTTTTAACTTTTGTTCCTTTCCATGTTTTTTATTATTTTATTTTATTTTTAAATTTTTCTTTTCCAGATTTTTCAATGGGTCTTTTGTTGATTGCCTTGTGAAAAAAAGAGACATCTGTGGGGTGGGAGGAAGTAGAAGAGGGTAAAGAGGGGAAAATGGTGACAGAAGAAGACATGACTTGAGGTGGTGAACACACAATATAATATACAGATGATGTATCACAGAACTATACCCCTGAAACCTATATAATTTATTAATCAATGTCACCCCAATAAGTTGAATAAAAATAAAAAATAAAAGAGACATCTGTGTTTTTATTTACTCTTTGAAAACTCTCAGAATACAGCTTTAAGAAAAAAAAATTTAAACAAAGCTTAGTAAGCATTTAAAATATAGATATAAAGTGGATCCCCCATAGTAGAACTCCCAGAAAGGTAGCAAATATCTTGGGATGCTGGTGTTAGAAGACCAACATGAGGACAAAGTGACCTATGTGGAATACTTCTGCCAACTGAAAAGAAACCCTGAGTCAGATGCTTTGATCTATCTGAAAGGCCTGCTTGTTAGCTTAGTGGTGTGGACATAAGGTAAGCCTTTGTATTTGGAGATAGCAGGTTACCTCATGAAAACTTGTACATGAATGTTTACAGCAGCATTATTCATAATAGCCAAAAGGTAGAAACCCCCAAATCCATCAACTGGTGAATGAATAAAAAATGTGATGTATACATACAATGAAATATTATTCAGCCATAAAAAGAAATTGGATGAGCCTGGGAAACGTTATGCTAAGAGAAAGAAGCCAGTCATAAAAGACCACTCATTCTACGCTTCCATTTATATGACATGTCCAGAATTGGTAAATCCAAAGAGACAGAAAGTGGATTAGTTGTTGCCAGAGTCTGGGGACATGGGGGAATAGGGAATGACTGGTAATGTGAACTGTGTTTCTTTTAGGGGGGTCCTGAAAAATGCTCGTAAATGAGATAGTGGTTGTGGTTGCACAACACTGTGACTATACTAAATACTACTGAATTTTACACTTTAAATGAGTTAAATTTATGGTATGCAAAAGAGATGTCAATTTTTAAAATGCATTAACACAGCAACAACAACAGCAGCTAGAGTGGCAGGTACTCAGGCTGTTTGGCTATCTTTTGAGCCCTCCAGGCCCTGGGGCTTTGGGCTCAGACAGGAGATGCCAGTAGGGAGGCGGTCAGGGAGCATGCCTGTCTGGGTCTGAGGGGCCTCAGGATGTCTCCATCTGAGGAATGCTCCCTCTGAGTAAAGCTCCTCAGGGACAGTAACTACAAGGGCTCTGTGGCAAGGAAGGAATTCCCGATGCCGTGTCCGACCACACACTAGCCTTCCTTCACCTCCCTTCTCCCCCTTTTGGGTAGTAGCAAATGAGTCTCCTCTTCCAGGCACTCTCTCTTTTTGTTTTTGTTTTCATTTATTTTTTTATGTTTTTAGAAAGAGGGGAATGGAGGGAGAGAAACATTGGTGAGAAAGAGAGAAACTTCAACTGGCTGCCTTCTGCACGTGGTCCGACTGGACACCTAGCCTGCAGCCCAGGCAAGTGCCCCAACCAGGAATCCAACTGGCATCCTTTTCCTTTGTGGGATGATGCCAAAGCCACTGAGCCACATCAGTCAGAGCCAAGGATCTCTCTCTTGGGCACGCAGCCCCTTCAATTACAAGAAAAGCAGCTTTTGGGTCTCTGGTAAGCCATACTTGGTCTTGTGCTGGTCAAACAGTTTGTGCAGGGCTTCCATATAGAGTCCGTGGTACTTGTCCACCACCTCCTGGCTCGGCTTCTCGATCTTGGGCACTGGCAGAGGCTCCCCGACTGCCAAGGGAGATGCCAAAGAGAAAGGGCAAATGTTAGACTCTTGTGTTCCATTAACCTCCTTCTCTTTTCTTTCCCCCAGCCTGATCCTCTCACATCCCAAATCAACTCCCAGCATCTCCCCTCCCACTTGCCCTCTTTTTTTGTTGGGGGAGGGGTGGGCAGGGCTGAGGTGGAAGCTGAGAAAGAGCTGAGGTGGCCTTGGGCTGAGAGCAGCACTCACCCACAGTGGTGATAGTCAGTGGGTATGGCAGGAGCCCAACAGAGTCTCTACGGAAGCCTCGTCCATAGAAGACACAAAAATAGAAACCGAAGACACGACGGAACCAGCTCTGGAACTTAAACATCCCGCTGTCCTTATGGAACACCACCTGATTGAATATGTCAGTTTCTCCAAAAGTGAAGGTAGGGACCAGATGAGTCCTGTAAGAAAGCCCCGATTTATTTCCCAAACACAGGCCAGATGAGAACCACGCAGGAAGAACGTGTGTTCATGGCCAGCACCCTATCCATTATGAAGTCCCTGTGGCATGAAGAATTTCTTCTTGCACTAAACAGGGCTCCCATATTTTGTGTCTCTTGTCCTGAAAAGTTCAAAGCCAGTAAAAGTGCTCTCTCTGGGCCAGGATCACAGGGGCAAGATATGGGGGTGCAGCAAAGGAAGAAGAGTTTGGGCAGGGATCCCCAGAGACCCACAGCTTCTAGGTGTCAGGGAGAGGAATAGCTGCCTCTGTTCCTACTAGAAGGGAGCACAAAGATGACAAAAATTTTGCACAGATGTGTCTATATGATACCTCCCACACCCACAGGGGCTATGCATAAGGTATTCTGTTCTTGGGTCTTGGGATTAGCACAGCAAAAAGTCGTTCCCCTCTCATAGGCCACAGGAATCTAGCCTGACAAGGTCCTAGATAGGGAATGGGGTTCCTTAGGGCTTCCTGTGAGAGTTACTAATAACAATCTCCCAGCACTTTGATGTATGTGACCCTACTGGTTCCTCACAGTGGAGACAGCAGAGGACACAGAGCGGATGAGTCCTTTTCTCATCTTCCAGACTCAGGTGGTCAGTGAGTGGCAGGACCTGGACTGGACTCCAGGACTCCTTCTTCTGCTCTCAGCACTCTTTCCCCTACATTTGCTCCGACTGATCAACAGACCACTAAGGCAAGGTCCTTAGAGGAAATGCTTCCCTCTTTTCTGAGTCTGCAGTAGGATAACTCCCTGTATCCAATGAGTGGACCTGCTGAGCCAATGGGACAGCCCGCGGCTCCAACCTTGGCCTCCTGCTCCTTACCTCCTCTCCTTACTCCTAAGCCGTAGTGCCTAACTAGGTGCCAGGCACATGGTAGGTGTTTTATGCACATAAATTCATTTAAACCCCACCATAACCCAATGAAGTAGGTACAATTATTAGTAGCCACATTATAAGGATGAACACATCAAGTGTCAGGATGGTTGAGGAACCTGTCCCAGAGTGCATGGTAAGTCATGGAGCCAGGATTTTAAATCAGGCCCCTGACTCCAGATCCTAGTGCATACTGACCGTACTGTACTGCCTCTTGCACTTAATATTCACAGACAGATGTAGATGTTGATATTGATAATGTAGGGGTCCTCTATGTACTAGGGCAGCTCTAGTCAATTCCCCTGATAATGAATCTGGGTTTGTAGTTTGGCTTGCTGGGAACGGGTCCAGTTAGCTCAGAAGGAACAGATGACTTAAACCTTTTTGAAATTCTATAGTTATCTCCCCTAGTCACTAGTTGGTTCAATGAGGGCAAGAGTCACGTTTCATTTATCTTGGCATTGCCTACCAGGGCATGCTGCTCAGAGAAGGCCACTCACCCCTGCCCTGGGAGAAACACCTACCCATGCTGGAGGGCAGTGCGCACAAACCCCTTGCGCTTCTGTAAGATGAGGGTGGTGGTGTTGGGCACACTTTGCAGGGCCTCGCCCACCCCTCCCACTACAATGCCCACGAGGTTGCCGGTGCCGTGGCTCAGCAGGTAGTCAATGGCTGGCTGACTCACAGAGCAAACACCTGAAAAGAATCAAGGAGCAGAGACAGGAATAAAATGATCAGCAGAGGAGAAAGCACTGAGAGGGAACACCCTCCACTCTACTTCTCACTGGCCTGTTTGTGTATCCTCTGTTCCCATGGGTCTCAGGACAAGAGGGAATGAGATGGGACAAAGGGTGTGGAGAAGAGAAAGCTTTGAGCAAACATAGTACATTTCACTTTGAGGCAGTATCTCCACTTTGCGGGAGGCACTGAGTTGAAAGTACAGCAGGAAGGTTTCCAGTGGGATAATCAGAAGGACTTTCTGGATTCCAGCTATAATATCACCCTTTTTCTTTTCCTTTATTGCCATTAATCTCCTGCCACAGAAACACCTTTGGCCATGAGGTATTCCCTAATCAAGGGGATCTTGAAGAAGTAGGACAGCGTGGCCAAATGGGGTGTGATGCCTGGGAAGCTCTTCGAGAAGCCTGTGGCCTCAGTGCAGAAGTTGCAGAAGGCACCATAGGTCAAGAGGCCGTGTGGGTGAACCCCCATGAGGTAGTTTTGCTCAGGTGACAAGTCTTTGGTCTTCACGATCTGCAGCCATGGAGAGAATTGACAGAGGAGGTGGAATGAGACCACATGGGCAAGCAAAGGTGGACACTCTGCAGGCATCAGGGTGCTCTCTAAGCAGAACTTTTCCACAGATAGGCCATGAGTGGGTTTTCGGGGGGCTGAGGCACAGATTTCCTCAGCCCCTGAAAAACCATATAGAATCTGGGGCAGCTGAACTCCTGGGTCTTTTGCCTATGGCTGCAAGGAGTCATCAGTGCACTTCGTGGGTGGCATCATTTTCTCAGAGTGCTCTTAAGTGAAAAAGGTCAGCAAGCTCTGATCTCAAAGTTGGAACAGTGTTTGTTGCCTACTCCAAAGTGTGCTCAGAGGATCCGTGCAGCGTACATTTCTAGAACCTCTCCCCGGTATCTTCTCCCCATCCCCAAACCCCATTTCAGTGCCCACCTAAGTAACTTTTATTGAACTTTGAAAGCCCTGCTTGCATATCACCATGTTCATGGAGCCTTTCCTTACCCAGCCTCTGAACTACTTGTAGATCTTGTATCGAACCATAAATACAGGACCTGGCACACATAACACCCTTTTTTGTTACAAAATCTTTTCTGACAAAATCATAAGCATGGAATTCTGTAACATAACAATATCACACTCAAGCACACCATAGGAAATTTTAGGTGAAATGTTCAAATTAAACTAAAACTATAAATTTTATAAATTATAAATTTATAAAATTAATTATAAATTTTATTTATAAATTAAACCTATAAATTTTTACATCCATATTATTACCCTACCAAGCACACTCAGCAGGCCTTACTTCTGCCAGACCCTGTATATACTTGCCTATCCTCCCCATTAGATGTGAGATCTTTGATGGCAGAGGATAGTATTCTATTCACTTCTCTGTACCCCAAACCTGTGGCATAGAGTAGACTTTCAATCAGTGTTTGTTAAACTGAACAGAACTGCACTTGTGTTTCTGCCTATCTCATCTGCTAGGTCATTCCAAGAACATTCAAAGTGTCCTAGCATGAGTGCCCAGGAGCAATGCTTGATCATAAAGTATGTCTAGTCCTGGCTGGTGTGGCTCAGTGGATTGAGTGCCAGCCTAGGAACCAAAGGGTTGCCGGTTTGATTCCCAGTCATGGCACATACCTGGGTTGTGGGCCAGGTCCCCATTAGGGGGTGCACAAGAGGCAACCACACATTGACGTTTCTCTCCTCTTTCTCCCTCCCTTTCCCTCTCTCTAAAAAATAGATAAATAAATAAATTTTTTTATTTTAAAGTATGTCTAGCCTGCATTGAGACTTGTCTGGGATGTTCATTACCTTTATGGACAAACCTGGTCATTCAGCATAAATTCCTAGTATTGAGGAACTGTGAGGGACTCCAAGGAAGACACACTTACCGTGATGGGGAAATAGTCCTTGATATGGGTCCAGATATACCAGTTCCTTACCCAGGCAGATCGCCGTCCACCTGAGACAGGAATATCAGTAAGGATAGTGTTTGTGTGGGACAATCCCACCCCTCCCGTTCACCCAGGGCCTCCCTGCCAGCATGGAGGGATCATGGCTCTGCTAGAGAGCTGGAAAAGGAGGAGACACCAGGATAGTCCTGACTGGCCCAGCTCCTGTGGCCCTGAGAAACTGGACGAGAAGCCTGTGGCATGGTGAGTATGACTCCCTAGCTACAGGGTAAGATGGAACATTCTTAGGTCTTGTTCTTTCTAGGTCCATGAGTCTTACCTTGTTCTGGCGTCTTCCAGTCCAGGAAATACCAGACAAAGTAAAGGGTTGGTAGCAGCCATAACGATGTAAACAGCAGGCAAATAAACAATGGGTTCACGATCCAAACTGATGAGGGAAGAGGGCAGACCAAATTTGTGCTGCCATCAGGACTTGACCATGTCCAGTCCTATTAAAAGCCCTCCAAACTATCCAACCCTCTGGTCCTAGCCTTCTGCACAGTTCAGCTCCTTCCTATCCATTACCCATGCCTACTTGTCCTTCAAATATTTCCTCTATCGTCTAACACACACCAGCCTTGTTTCTTCGCTTACCTGCCTCTGCTGTCCACCTGCCTCCTTGCCCACCCACCATCCTTCTACTCCTGCACCCTGCCTGCTACCAGCTTTTCCCTCCTGCTCTCATCTGTGCATCATATGGTTCCTCTTGTCTCCCTCCTATCCATCAACCCAGAGCCCTGGTGAACCATTAGCCCACCCTCCCTTGCCCATACACTGTCCATAAATCCCCAAACCCTACCCACAGAGTATGTGTATCCCTCTACCATTCTTGTCCTCTTGCCCCTCACCATTACTTCCACTATCTCTGTATCCCCCCATGCTACCACCCACGCCTCCCAGAGGGGAAAACTATGATTCAAACACAGGCTATACTTTTCTAAGTCTGTAATACTAATCCCTCCTCTGTCTTACTCCCTGTTTCCTTATGATCATGAACCTATCATGCCTATTCCCTGGGCCTCATTTCCCATCTTCAGATAGTAAGACTGACCAAGTGGCTAAAATGAGCTAAATCTACTTACTCATCTCCATCATGCCCCTGTTCTATCCCCCTGCCTGTCCTTACTGTCCCTTGGGACTCTATCTCTTCCTTCCCCAGGGCACTCAGGGAACTCAAGACTCCTTGCCTGTCCTTGTAGTACTATCTGAAATGATGAAAAGCCAGAGGTGAAACTTGTCATGAGCTTACAAATCACCCCAGCTCTGTCCCAGTCCCTGACTCTGGCTTCTTGCTGTGCACGCTTCAGCCGGTACTCACATAAGAAAATGTAGCACAAGGGCCAGTGCAGAATCATGAGACTCTGGAAGTGCTTAGGCTGCTTGAAACAAGGCATGATGCCCAGGAGCCTGACAGAGGCGAAGATCCCAGAACAGTGTTCCAACCACAGGTAATGCCAGCCTCCAGAAGCTCACTCACTGGTGACTAGGAGGCTTTTCACCTGCTCTCTTCCCTTCTTGTTCTGTCCCACACTTCCCACCCACTTCAGGGGCAGGGACTTCAGAGCCTGAGCCATGGACCCTGCCCATTTGCTCTTTGACTCTCTTCTGGGATTATTGGGACATCAGGATGGAGGAAGTTGACAAGGACTGCCATCTAGTCCTGGTGACCCAGAGATTCAGAGAAGGGAAATGTCTTTCACAGGCCACTCCAAGACTATGGACTTTGTGACCTCAAGGAGATAGCTGGTGGGAAGGGAGCTCTGGAGGTTTGTGGGGGTGCGGAGCCCCTAGGGGTATGTCTCTGTTGGCATAGAATGTGGACCTGAGGCAGTTGGGTTTGGGGCTGTCTCCCTCTTTCAACTGGCTATTATAAAAATTTCCACACACACATAAAACTAGAAAAAGTAACACATTTTTAAGAAATATTTTTAAGGCATATTTTTAAGAAATTCTAAGACATGTCATTTCACCCCTAAATGCTTCACTGTGTATCAACAAAAATATGGATTTTCCTTCCATAATAACAATGCCACTATCACCCTTAACAAGTTTACCAATTCTCTAATAACCTCTAAGAGCAAATCCATATTCAAATATTTCTTTATAGTTGGTTAATTTGAATCATGATCCAAACAAATCCGCTGGTTATAACTGGATGCTGTCTCTTAAGTCTCTCTTTCTGTCACTTGCTCTCTCCCCCTCCTCTCTGTCTCTCTAATTTTTTTATTGTAAAATAAAACCCAAATATAGAAAACTACCTAAGACTTAATGAATTGTTGTAAGAAAAACACCTTGCAGCCACCATTAGGTGAAGAAATAAAACTTTTCCACCCACCTCGGAAGCCTCTCCCTGTGCCTCATTTCAATGACAACTCTCTTCCTCCTTTCAAACTACCATCACCCTGCATTATCCTGACATTTAGAGTAATTTTTCCCCGGCCTTTCTTTTTTTTGAGACTTTATTTATTTATTTTTAGAGAGAGGGGGAGGGAGGGAGAAAGAGAAGGAGAGAAACATCAATGTGTGGTTGCCTCTCACACGCCCCCAACCGGGGACCTGGCCTGCAACCCAGGCATGTGCCCTGACTGGGAATCGAACCGGTGACCCTCTGGTTCACAGGCCTGCGCTCAATCCACTGAGCCACACCAGCCAGGACTTCTCTGGCCTTTCTATGATTACCCAAAAACATTTTCCTAATGACTATGGTTTACTCTTGCCCATGAAAAAAATTGAGATGTCTCTTGAATTTTCTCTTTTTTAAACTTTTTATTTGGGAATAATTTTAAATGTATGGGAGGGTTGCAAAGATAAAATGGAGAGTTCCCTACACCCTTCACCTAGCTTCCCCTTGTTGACATCTTAAATAACCATGGTAGAGTTGTCAGAGCTAAGAAAGTAATACTAGCACATTACTGTTCACTCCGGATTTTGTTCACTCCAGACTTGATTCAAATTGCACTAGTTTTTCCTACTAATGTTCATTATCTGTTTCAGGATTCCATAAGGTCCTACACTGTATTCAGACATCGTGTCTCCTTAGTCTCCTCCAATCTGTGACAGTTCCTTGGTCTTTCCTTATGTTTTATGACTGTGACACTTTGGAAGTGTTTAAGTCTGTTGTTTTTTTAAGACTCTATCTATCTATCTATCTATCTATCTATCTATCTATCATCTATCTATCTATCTATCTACAAGGGGGAAGGAAGAAGAAAGAAAGGAAGAGAAACATCAATGTGTGGTTGCCTCTTGTGCACCTCCTACTGGGGACCTGGCCCACAACCCAAGCATGTGCACTGACTGGGAATCGAACTGGCAATGCTTGGTTCACAGGCCAGCACTCAACCACTGAGCCACACCAGCCAGGGCTAAGTCTGTTTTAATGCACAGGTTCCTCCTTAATATCTTTCCTTTCCTGATAACATCTGTTGGAGAACCCATGACATTTGACCTGGAGCATTTCCCACAGCCTGGACTTTGCTTACTGCATGCTCATGGTGCAGTTCAGCAGGTTCCTTGGTAGTATTTCCAGTAGATTGGCAGTTGGGTCCAAAGACTGAATCAAACCCAGGTTTCAGCCCTTTGGTAAGATCTTTATTGGCTTTTAATACAGAACAACTCCCCTTCCTACACTCTTTTGTTCACCATGCCATTGACCTACTGAAGAATGTTCTCACTTGGAGTAGACCAGTCTTCCTGGCTTCAGCACCAGCTCCCATGAGCAGGGATGGGAATGCGGAACCTGCTTCAGGGTTGAGTCCCAAATACAGGCCAAAGTGGGAGGGGGAAGTAAAGACCCATTCCTCTCTCTCTGACTCCTGTCTCTTACCTTGTTGTAACTTTGTGCTCACTGAGCCACATTGGGGTTGTTTTCTGTTTTTGTTTTTGGTGGGGTTTTTGTTTGTTTGCTTTTACTTTTCACACCTGAAGACTGTATGCTTCTAAAAGAGTATGGACCACATCCCATTGTCAGTGCACCTGCCCCTAATGCCTAGAAAGTCCTAGGCCCTTGGTAAGTGAGAGTCTTAGTTTGAGGTCAGTGATCAGGATGGTTTCTTATGGGCAACGCAATCATAGGAATCTCATGGAGGAATGTGACTTAGAGATTTCAGTAGGGAACAAGAGGATGCATAGAAATAGAGGGAAAGGGACACAATACAAAAGAGGAGAAGAAGAATGAGAGAAAGGAAGGCAGGTGCTGACCTTTGAGTCAGTTTGGCAAAAGATAAAGCTCTGCTTATTTTGCCTCCCCTTACACTTAGGGGCCCGCCCCACTCCTGGTGTTTCTGCTGATTGGATACCAGCCTGGCCCTCCAGCAAATGTCAGCGCTCGGGTATTGCAGTGTCTCTGCCCTACTTAACTGTTGACATCCCTGTGGTTGATGTTGGAGACCAGCCCCTGGCAATACAGGGGAGATGAGCATTCTGTTTTTTCATGACAGAATTTTCTGGGCCTGTATCAACTCCCTCACCATCCTCTCTCATCTTTGTAAATTGTCTTCCACAGGACTGCTCCTGGGTTAACTTTCAATAATGTGTGCTTTTTCAGGTTTTTATCCCCTCTATTTCCTCCTGTCCCTCTCTCCCCATAAAAATGGAAGTAAGTTGTTGAGAAGACACTCGAACTACAGAAAGTTGTTCTATACCTACATTTTTTTTCCTCCTGGCAGCTGATCCCATCCCTTACTTTTGTGTTTTAATGCTTAAAATGTCACGGACTTGCACATGATAATAGTTGTATTTTGAATATCCATTAATTGATTAAATACATAGCAAATTGAAGGGCTATGGATGCACATCATGGTTGTGTACATTTGAAAAAAATATATGTAGAAGCACATTATGTATTCATTCTAGACAATGCCTGGGCTGTGTAGAAACTTCCAGAACCCTGGTAATGAAGTTACTCCCCCCACTTGCCAGCAGTCTGCTGCCTACTGGTTGGGAGCAATGGCTTGTTTGCTTTTTTCAAAATGGAAATCAATTTATCATTTTTTCTGATTACAAAAATAATCCATATAAATCATAAACATGTCAGAC
>VMDR010029280.1:0-12807 GCA_007922815.1 Macrotus californicus | reverse complement strand
TCTGTGTGTGTGTGTGTGAGAGAGAGAGACAGACAGAGAGACAGACAGAGAGACGGAGAGGGAGGGAGGGAGAGAGAGAGGGAGACAGAATGAGAATACAAATGATAAAGCAAATGAGGCAATACATTAACAATAAGTGATCAATAACTGACTCCGACTATGGATAAAAGGGCCAGCTGTCCTATGTCCTATTCATATTCTTCCAGCTCTTCTGTATGCTTAAAACTACCTCCAAATAAAATGTTAAATATAAAATGTTAAAACTGCTCTTTTTAAATGAAGTTTTTGTATGCAATCATCTACTTTTTATACCACGCCACTCCCTTTTTCAAGAAGTGTGGCTTCCAAGCGACCCTGTTCCCCTGAGCTGTTAGACGGAGGGAAGGGAGGCGTTGTGGCAGCCTGGACCTTCCATGCCTCCTTTCTTGCCTACTCAGCAGTCCACTCCTCAGAAAATGGGTCCCCTGCCCTCCTCCATCCTATCCTATCCCCAGACAAATAGACCTGGATGGAGCTTTCTGGCTCCCAGCAAGTGCTTTATCTCTTCTTTCCAGGTCTTAGCTTTGCTTGCCTTCTAAGGCGGCACACAGCGAACCCAACAAGGGGCCAGTGTGAAAGGGCTCCACGAAGGGCAGTCAGTACTACCTTCTTTTCTCAGCCACTTGTTTTTCTGCTGTTACCTTCTATGAAAGTGACAAAGAGGAGGCAATTCAAGGAAAAGGAGAAAGTGGTGGAGGCTAGGGCCTGTGTAGTATAACACAGGGGCTGGCACAAATAACGCCCCTTTTTATTACAAAATCTTGTATTGCAAAATCATAAGCACGTCATTCTGTCACATAACACTATCACACTCAAGCACACCATATGACATTTTAGGTGACATGTTCACATTAAAACTATAAATTATTACACCCATATTATTTATTACCTTAACAACCACACTCAAGCAGCTGTTACTTCTGCTGGACCCTGTATTGTGTGAAAGCTGCCACAGATTGTTCCCACACCTGTACACATGCACCTGTTCAATGTGGCCTCTTATTCAGGGGTGGCCTGTGTTTCTCCACCCCCTGGGCTGGCTTTGTGACCCAGCAACCTGACCTTAGCAGAGGCCCCGAAGCCATGTGCTAGGACTCCTTTCGCTGCCCTTGGAACCTTGAGACCACCATGTGAGCGAGCCCGAGCTGGCCTGCTGGGTGATGGGAAACACATGTGTGGCAGGGTCATCCCCGTTGCCCTGGCTGACGCTGAGCCAGTTTCAAGACATGTGAGTGAGGCCATCCTAGTTCATCTATGCCCTGCTGAGCCACCAGCTGTCCCCAGTCACAGTGTGAGTTCCGCAGAGGTCACCAAAGTGGCCCAGGCCAAAAGAAGTGCCCTACCAGCTCAAAGAAGAATGACAAAGAATACCCGTTCATTGTTTTAAGTCACTCAGTTTTAGAAAGGAGGGGTTTGCCATGAAAACGAACTAACGGGGCTGGTCCCCCGCCAGCACTAGTGCTGTATTTAGACTCTGAGGCCATCACTTCAGCGCCACGTCACATAGAGAGCTGCCTTGCTTACCTGAATGTTTGGCTTTCTCTGGCTTCCCTCTTGGTCAGTTGGGCTTCCAGCCAGTAGTCACTGGTAAAAAAAAAAAAAAAAGAAGAAGAAGAAGAAAAGGAAAGTGCAGTGGCATGGGACATTATGGTTAATTTATTTCTGAAACTTCTACTTGGTCTGACCTAGTAGGCTTTCACCCTAGGCTGGAAAATCATCATCCTGAAAGGAGTTGTCAATTTTACATTATAAACTGTCATTCTCTTTAAGGAACCAAACAGTTAAATGTGCATGCATCCTGCTTGTTTTGATGACAGGTTCTATCTAGAGGGTGATATCTTTATCAAGAAGTAGTCACGCTGTAGACGAGCACCAGAGGGGTTCCGGGAAAAGCACCCCTCTGCTGTGTATTTCATAATAGCAATGGCCCCATCTATCTCCAGAGAGGGAAGGAGGCGGCAGCTGGAGAGGGTTTTGTAGTTCTGTGAATAAAGGTTTATTACTTTCCTGTACCTTCCATCAATCAGCTCAATGTTAGGAGAGCTAAAAAGAAAAGAGCAAACCTAATGTTTGTATCTGCTCATAAACTAAAACGGGCAGAATATTCCCTCATTCCTGACCTTGAAAGGAACTTTTTCAAAGTTGGGTAAAACCGGGGAACATTATGTGATTAGAAACGGAAACTGGAAGAGAGGATCTCTCTGGCTTTCAACATCCGCTTCAATATTTCTCCAACTATACAGTTCAAGTGAGCAAACATTTAGGGACACCTCCTTAGTGCAAGGAGCGAGGTCAAGTATGCAGGGAACACAGCGATGGCCAAGACATGATGTCTGCCCTCGCTCGATTCACAAAACAGTAGGGAGTATAATACACAAGTAATACGCAACAGAGGGTGTTAGAATCAAAGGAAAAACAAATGAAGGGAAGGGACAGTTTAATTCTGACTTTGGGGCCAAGATAACTTAACAGAGTAGTTGGACTTTGTGCACAGGGACTTGGTTTTCACAGGCAGAAATGTGAGGAAGATGGCTTCCTGAGAGATGGGAGAGCTGGAGCAGCTGCCTGGAAGCTAGGTGGCAGCTGTTTCTTTAGGAAGCCCCAGACGTTTTACCCTAGGACTACTGGAGGAGAGAGAAAGAAATTTGCATCTGGTTTCAGCCATTGTCTAAAAAAAAAGTGGTGGGCCCTGGCTAGTGTGGCTCAGTGGATTGAGCGCGGGCCTGTGAGATTACTTCCAGTACTTCAATTACTTCCAGTCAGGGCACAAGCCTGGGGAGCGGGCCAGGTCCCCAGTAGGGGGCACATGAGAGGCAACCACACATGGATGTTTCCCTCTCTTTCTCCCTTCCCCTCTGTCTAAAAATAAATACATGAAATCTTTAAAAAAAAAGTAGAGGCCAGATATTCTGTAGAATGTCCCTCAGTTTGGGTTTAATGTTATGCTTCCTTATGATTAGATTCAGCTTATGTGTTTTTGACAAAAATACTGCCTAAGGATCCTTGATCCTTCTTGGTGCCCAATATTTGCCCCAATAGGGCAAAACGGTGGTTTTCTAGGTCATCATTTCATCTGGATTTATTAGTTGGTATTAGTTAGCATGTCAGAACTCTTTCTTTCATCTATAAATCTATCAATCAATAGGGATCCATAGATTTTTAATTTTTTAGTGGGTTATAATTCATTGTTATATGATATGTTTTGACGTTCAATTTTCCCACATTTAGCTAGTGGAATCCTCTTCAAGGTGACTTCTGAATATTTTTGATGTTCACCATACATTTCTGAGCAATTTCTCACTTTCTGACACACGCGCAATAATGTTTCAAGCTCATCTTATAGTTTCTACATCCTAGCCCTGGATCGGCCTTTTGTCCAAGGATCCTTGATTCCTTTCAGTGAGAAATGATATTCGGAGACAAAGATTGGGTGCTAGATGTTCTCATTGCTCTCGTGGCGTGACCTTTTGCACTTGTTAGAAGTTGGCAAACCATTTCTGGAAGGCTGTAGACTTTACATTGGATTTTCGAGCTTGAAGTCAGCAGTGCAGGCAGTTGGGAAGTAAAATGGGGTGGAGCAAGGACAAATAGGAACTCATGAGAAAGGACTAGAGCCCTTGTCAGTGTCTCATGGCCTAAGACTACAACTTTGGTGATGTGGGTGTCCTACAGCAGGAGCTGACATTCTCTGTTATGGAGCAAATCATGTACCTGGGCCAGGAGTCACAGAAGCAGAAGGTAGATAAGGTGGAAGGTGGAGCAGCTGCAAGCCCAGCTGCTGCCCTCCACCAAGCAGCTGAGATGACATATAAGGGACATGTGCACAAACTGTAATATCACTTGGTACCTCTGCACTGACCTTTTGGGCATAATAAAACAATATCATTTTCTGACTTTCACAAAAATGTCTCCTGTGATCAACCCTAACCAGAAAGATTTAGAGAAAGGAATTCTGGGAAATAGAGATTAGCCTGGGTAAGTTGACACATTACAAAGCCACTACACTGTTCAAAATTAGATTCATTATTTTCCTATGCCCTGTTCCTCAGAAAAGAGCTCTTCCTACAGCCCTCCGTGTTTCGGGATATACTGCTATCATCACCCAAGTTGTCTAACCTGGGAATTTCTGAGTCACCTCCACTTCTTTTCTCTCACCAAGCCTACCTCCCTCCCACTCATGCCACATCCAGTCTTTCACCAAGTCTTGCCAATCCTAAATCATCAACATTTTTCACATGTATCCTCTCCATGCAATCCCATATCCTAACCATGTATAGTCTAGTGCATGGCCTAGGAGCACTGGTTCCTCCCCACCACATTCACCTTCCTCGTAGCCACCAGGATGCGCTTTCCAACATTTAAGTCAATCCAATTGTATCATTTCCTTAATATATGTCTTTCATGGATCCTTTTTATCTACAGCTAAGTAAAAAACTCCCAAACATGTAGACTGGATTATTATTACTAATTCTTCACTGTCTTTATAACAGAATTATACATCCCCAGGCTTTGCCATGTGATTTTGCAGTTCTTGCTGTGATGTGAATACAGTATACTTCCCTATCCCATGCAACTTACGTGGGTCAGTGGAATTTTGGCTGATGTGATGTGAGCAGACTTTAAATGTACTTATATGGTTTGGATCCCTCTCTTTGGCTTCAACTACCGTCAAGACAAATGCAGGCCCAGAAATGTATGCTCCATACAGATAGCCACAGTTCTGAGAATGAGAGACATATGGAGCAGAACTTGGTCTGCAGCCTGGAGCCAAGCCAACCTGAACCCAAGCAGGCCCAGCGAAAATCAACTAAAATAAGCCCTGATTGGTGTGGCTCAGTGGGTTGGGCATTGTCCTGCAAAGCAAAGGGTTCACCGGTTTTATTCCCAGTCAGGGCACCTGCCTGGGTTGCAGGCCAAGTCTCTGGTTAGGGGTATGTGTGTGGGAGGCAACTGATCAATGTTTCTCTTTCTCTCTTTCTCCCTCTCTTCCCCTCTCTCTAAAAGTAAAAAAAAAATAAATAAATTTTTTAAAAAAATCAACCAAAATTAGCCAAACCTCAGCTGACTCACCTGTGATTTAGAAAATAAATGCTGTTGTAAGCCAGTAACATTTGAGGGGGGGGATTGTTTGTTACACAGCGTTATTGTGTCAGCGATTGAGTAATACATGTAATATACAAACCCTCCACAATCTAAACTCAGCCAGACTTTTAGTTAAAATCTCAAGTCATTTTCATCCACGCACCTATAGCAGGGGTGTCAAACTCATTTTCACCGGGGGCCACATCAGCCTCGCGGTTGCCTTCAAAGGGCCGAATGTAATTTCAGCTCCTTAACTGTTAAGGAGTAGTTACATTTATACAGTCCTAAAATTATTTTGGCCCTTTGAAGGCAACCGCGAGGCTGATGTGGCCCCTGGTGAAAATGAGTTTGACACCCCTGACCTATAGCGATCCTCATTCTTGTGTATTGGACAACCTGCTCTTTTCATGCCAGGATGACTTGCTCAGGCACCCAGGCAGTGAATGGGCAGCAGAACTAAGATTCATGTATGTCACAGTCTGGAGCAGTGTGTGTTATTCTCACATTTCCATTCTGTTCATCTGCTCTCCTGCCACAGAGTGGGATTTCTCACACGTGTCTATAAATGAAGCCTGCACGTCTCCATCTACTTTTGTAGGTCAAATCTCAGGCTCCCTTTTATGTATAACTGACAGTATAATAATGATTAATGTTTGTTGAGTGCTATGTTCCACACACTGTTCTAAGTTACTCACTTATTCTTCACAATAACCTGATGACACAGGTACCATCATTATCACTATTACGGAGAAGGAAACTGAGAAACGAGAGGCAAATAGCTTGCAAGGTCAGACAGTGAATCACAGATGTGAGATTCAAATATGCTCCTAACTGCTCTGCTGAATTCCCATCCATTGTTATTGGGCCTGTGTGTCCCTGGACTACTCGGCACATTGCATGATGATTATTTCTACCCCTATTTTCCCACTTCTCTGTGAACTTTTAGAAGTCAGGAACTCAATTTTAGGTGTCCTTCTATGTCTGGTATCTAGTAAGGTGGCTGGCCCAAAGCTACTTCTCACTAAATGTTTGTGAGTGCTATTTGAACTGCCTTGTCATCAGTCAAATTTCCATTACAAATTGCTGGAGAGCTGGTCCAAATTGCCTTTCTCAGAAACATGGAAATGATACAACGCATTTTGAGAGTGATTTATAGAAAATCATGTATTTCATACAGTTGGAAAGGATACAATGATAAGAAAAATTTCAAATTTCCCCTCAGGCCCTTGCCTTTTAAACATCAATCAAACAATCAACATATCATGATTTAGTGCTTCCTATGCGTCAAAAACAGGCCAACCACTTATCCTAGAGGTGCCTAACTAATTACATTGAGCTCTGGTGGCTGTATATTGTTTGTTTGTTTGTTTGTTTTAGATCCAGTCTTGTTTTTGTGTCTTTGAGCAGCTGGGATCAATGAATATGGAAAGAAGTTAAGATAAAATAAAAATTTTATCTGACAGCCTTTTGTGGAAGCTTCCATGGCTCTGGAAGAGTTTATTGATTCGTAAAGAAAAATTACAATTCTCTTTTAAGGAAGGGTGAAATAAAGGAGGATTTAGTGAATAAAAGGAATCAGAGCAATTAGCATAGCCTTTTAAAATCTGGGATTAGCTCCATTGATTAGATAGCTTTAGAATTGTTGAAGGTAATGGAAATTACATACGTGAGCTAGACAGGAGTTAGGCCTTCCAAACAAGACCCTCCTTTATATATATATTTATTTATTTTTAGAGAGGGGAAGGGAGGGAGACTGAGTGGTAGAAACATCAATGTTTGGTTGCCTCTTGCGCACCCCTTACTGGGTACATGGCCTGCAACCCAGGCATGTGCCCTGACTGGGAATTGAACCAGTGATGCTTTGGTTCGCAGGCCCACGCTCAATCCACTGAGCTACACCAGCCAGGGCAAGATCTCCTTTTTGAAGAAAAAAGTCCAGAGTTGAGATTCAGTCATGATAGTGAAGTGAGAATTTCTGAAGGTTTCAAAGTGTCATAGGAAAAACCTTATTTTTTCTCTATAAAGGTTAGGTATTCATAGGCATGTGTTGAGATTTGGGGGACCACATACAATGTACCCAGTTAGGACACAATAATCAAAACAAAAAGGGAAACTAAAGGCAATATTTATTCACCCTATTACACCTGTGAAAGTGAGCAGAAAGGGTGGCAATGGTAAGTGAAGTTTCGTTCTTTTCAAAGTTCAAGGTTTGTTGGTAGGTTATTTGCTTTCAGTAAATGTATGAATATTTTTCTTTGGTGGTGGGACATTTTCAGCAGATTCATTGTCCTATCCAAAGTGAAAAAATGCATACAATTAGAATCCAAATGTTTCAGCCTGGTTCATCAAGACAAAAAAAAATAGGTGAGCAACATTTTCTTCCTTAGCATTGACTTCTTACCAGTTCCATGTGAATACACTCAATGAAAAAAGTGGGTTTTTGAATGGCCTAGTGATTTGTTTGGTCAAATCTTGCCTGGGTTTCAGAGAATTAAGACAGATGCACATTTCCCTTATCATATGCATTTGCTGTATCAACAGAATGGTTCGTATCCCAGATGTGGGGAATGCAATTTAAGAAAAGTAAGTCTCAAGGTTGAAGAAGGAATATAATGATGAAAAACATAATTGAGGCAAGAAAGCAAAGAGCTCAGTATTTTGTTAGTTGGGGTAATTTGAAAAATCATGTAGAAAGAGGAAGACGGAAGATGGTGCTTTGGTGGTTCTTTGTGTGGTGTGATAGCACAAGATGAGTGGTACACATTTAGGGTACATGCAAAATCACATTGTCATGAACAGATGAGAGAGCTGGCTCTGAACATAGGCCTTCACTCCCCATCTAAGTCAGGTATTTCAGCAAAACACGTGCTCTCATCTATTCCATTGTACAACCGCTTGTTTGCTTCATGTGCATTCATTCATTCATCAATGTGTATTGAGTCTGTACAATGTGCTTGGTAGAGGACACGATAACTCCTCTCTGTCCCCAAATCTTTCACTCTCACCATCTTTCCTTTTGGGTAGAGGTCACCATCTGTCTGGCCTTTAGACCCGGGCCCAAGGTACAGGGTTGCTGCCCCGGGACCTGCCCTCTGGAGGGTCCTTTTTGGGCCCTCTTTTGGTCATAGCCCTCACCAGAGGGTGAGGAGTCCATGGGACCAAGGGCATCCCACTGAGAAGCTGAGTCCACTGAGCACTTGTGTCCATCAAGAGACTTTTTGCCTGCCCTTCTAGACCAAACTCTGGGTCAGGGCCAGTTTCATGGGCATGCAGCCTGTGCAGTCACATCAGGAGCCTGTGCTCAGAAAGACCCACCTTTGGTTTAAGGCTCTGCTCTTACTGTCTTCACATTCTTAATAATTTTATCTTTGAGCTTGTGTTTTGTGAATGAAGTCTGGTGTGACAGTGGACATGCAGGTGAGCAGAGGAGAGGCACACTGTCTCCTATGTGCTCCATCCCTGCTGCTCATTGCCACCCCTATAACATAATAGGGTTTGCAGTGCCTTATGAGCACAGAATGCTGGTGGACCCACACGCGTGGGAGTTTAGTGAGACTCAAAGCAAGCACAGGGTAAGCTTGCTTGTTACATTTATGACTGAGGAAGTGAGGGTGCAAACTGCTTTCCATTTGAATTAGAACTTGGCTTTGAGTACAGAAACAAGGTAATTCTAAGAAAGTATGAATGACCAAGGAACCCTATCATATCCTTCCTTATTCATTGACTTGTCTGTGTGAACTAACCACTTTTATTGAAAAATGAAGATACGGAAGGTAAGGGAAACATGGGCTAAGACGTGATTCCAGTTTCTTTCAGTCCTTCCTTACTCAGCAGTACACTGGAGGTAGAGCGTATTGATAGGATGTGCACATATCAAGAAGTGAAATAGAAACAGTTAGGTTAATTTTGTACAGGCTTCCCATTGTTCTGGTGAGAATGAAATACAAATGCATATACTGGTTACAAAATAGGAGTTGTATAATTTTGGTGATTCTTTTTTTTAAAGGTTTTATTTATTTATTTTTGACAAGGGAAGGGGAAGGGAGAGAGAAAGAGAGGGAGAAAAATATCAATGTGTGGTTGCCTCTCATGTGCCCCCTACTGGAGACCTGGCCCGCAACCCAGGCATGTGCCCTGACTGGGAATTGAACCGGCGACCCTTTGGTTCGCAGGCTGGTGCTCAATCCACTGAGCCACACCAGCCAGGAGAATTGGTGATTCTTCATATGAGTTAAAAGCTCTTATGTTTCCATTTAAAACTGGCATTGCATAATATAAAGATGAACAGTAAAATTCCTGCTAATAATTTAATTTTTCTTTACTTATAATGGCATTACATAGTGAAGAAACAGCACCATGACCAGTTGGGAGAGTCCATGGAAGAAAGGAAGAAGCTTTATATTTTAGTAACTTTAACAGCGCTTTCCCCCCTATTTTCAGAACAAGGGGCTTTGCATTTTCATCTTGCACTGGGCCACACAAATGATGTAGCCAGTCTTGCTCAGGGTATCTGGGACTCAAGACTCCCTTGCTCAAAGGGTCCATACCCCCTTCCAGACCTTTTCCCCAGATACATCCTTCTGAGGGCAGATGGCATCATTGCTCTGTGCACTCCTAGGTGAAGAGGTGCCCAAAAAGCTGCTGTTGGCACAGCTGCAGAAAGAGCTTGAACTTGCAGCCTGGGACACCCACTACAGGCCACTAAGTTTGGGGTTGTCTGTTACATGGCAGTAGAAGCAAGAACATATAGATTGTCTTTTTCTTTTCTCTTTCCTGCACTAAACTCTAAGAGCATGTGGCACCCTGTTCACTGTTATATTTCCAACTAGGTTATTAAATGAATGAATGAATAAACATGAACAGCAAAGTCCCTGCCTTTGATGGTTTAATGTGCAGTAGGCAATAATAATACCATGAAGTTCAATTTGGTAACACAAGTAATAAAAAATAAAAATGAATGACTAAATAAAGGTAAGGTACTATAGGCCCACCTAACTCAGCTTTGAAACTATCTAGGCCAGTGGTGCTCAACTTTGGGCAAATATTAGAATTATTTAGGATTTTTTTAAAGCTAAGTAATTATGATTTAATTGGCCACATCCTAGATCAATTAAAACCAGAATCCCTGGGAATGGCATCCAGATAGGAAGCCCTTCTTAAAGCTCCTCGGATGTTTTGAAGGTGAGGACCACAGCATCAGGCTGGGTTATGAAAGATTAGCAGTCGAGGGAAACGGTGGCTGGAGTAGCCCAGGTAGGAAGATGCCGTAGTAAAAGAAGATGGATTGGAGGGTAAGTAACTTCCTTGAAATTTTGGAGCCTCATTAATCTCATCTGTAAAAAATGGCGAAAAATATTTAGCTCCTAGGCATGTTGTAAGGACTAAAGAGATGATTCCTAAAAAGTGCCCGGTTCATAAGAGGTGTCCAATAATACAGAATTTAGAGCTTTTATGTACGCAGTTGCTGATGATTTGTTTTCTGTGTATGTGTTGCTTGGAGTGTAGGGAATCTGTCACCAAACCTCTGAGCGTTTCTCCAAGGAGGCAAGGCACGCTAAAGGGCTCCTTCAAAGTGCTATTTGGAAGCAGAACAAAACCTCTCTTCTCTCCCAAGGCCCAACAGGTTTCTGGCCTCTTGTTTCCTAGTGGCAAGCTTCCTTGTCACTGATCATTAGACTCTGCTCAATTTTTTATTAACGTTTCTCTTTGTGAACTTGATTTTCAGTCTGCCTCCTCTGCCTTGGCCAAATGCATTGCAGTGATGTTCTTAAAGGGAAATCAGAAAAGATATTTCCGTTAGCATTGCTCAATAGCTGAATGGCTCTATCGTGCCTTATTTCACTTTGGGGTCCTAAGATGGGACTTAGGGATTTCAAAGGTCTCAGAAAGTTGAATCTATATGAACAAGCCTGAGTGCATGGATGCCAGGGAACAGTTTGTACTAAATCCTTTGATCCAAACCTTCTAGGATTCAGTGAGGCAGTTGGACCAGCTCAAATTTAAAGGATTGAGATGGATGCAGATTCCTCAATGGGCCAACATGGCCCCTAAGTACAGGCAGTTAGGACAGTGCTTCTCAAGCTATCTGTGGTCAAGGATTAGATATTTAAAAAATTTTCCAGCCCACAGGAAGCTGATAGTTTTGTAAAAATACAATAAAACTAAAATGCTACAAAAATAAAATAAGAAACAAAGACATAAAATTCAGGCTTAATGTTTTATGAGATTCAACAGATATCAAATTACATTTCCCTTCAAAAAATAAAAATGCCTGACAAAAAATAAATATAATCAAAGCAAATATAACATAAAAGGAAAAGAATTACAGAAACCATATTTTTATGAATGGGTACATATAGGCAATTAATATAATCACTATTACACCTAATTTTTGTTATTCCACAATCACAACTAAAAAAATGAATGAAGTAACAATTCCCCATATTAAATGCCTGTGTGTTTTTTAACGAATTTATTTATTATTTTTTAGAGAGAGGGAAGGGAGGGAGAAAAAGAGGGAGAGAAACAGCAATGTGTGGTTGCCTCTCATGCATCCCCCCCGCCCCCCCAGGGATGTGGCCTGCAACCCAGGCATGTGCCCTGACTGGCAATTGAACCGGTGACACTTTGGTTCACAGGCTGGCACTCAATCCACTGGGCTACACCAACCAGAATCATTTTTAAATTTTTATTTAAAAACATTTTAAAATTCTTTTTTAAAAAAAGATTTTATTTATTTACTTTTAGAGAGATGGGAAGGGAGGGAGAAAGAGGAGAGGAAAAGCAATGTGCAAGAGCTACATTGATCAGTTGCCTCTCACTCACCCTGGACTGGGGACCTGGCCCACAGCCCAGGCATGTGCCCTAGACTGGGAATCAGACTGGGGATCGTATGGTTCACAGGCTGGTGCTCAATCCACTGAGCCACACCAGCCAGGACCCTATGCATATTTTTGACCAAACAGTATTTGAAGTTTTGATGTAACAAATGAGTTTGCTTCTTGCTTCTTAACTAATCTAGACACTACTATTCACAGGACATAATGCATATCTAAAATATTTCTATATTTTGTTTTAATAATGCTCATAGTAGAGACATGAATCTTTTTTTCAAAAATATTTTATTTATTTATTTTTAGAGAGAGGGGAAGGGAGGGAGAAAGAGAATGAGAGAAATATCAGTGTGTGGTTGCCTCTCACATGGCCCCCCCTGGGGACCTGTCTCACAACCCAGGCATGTGCCCTGACTGGGAATTGAACTGGTGACCTTTTGGTTCACGGCCCGCATTCAATCCACTGAGCTACACCAGCCAGGGCTCATAGTAGACAGATGAATTTTACATAAGTGTGGTGAGGGAAACAGAAGATGTTTTAAGGCAATTTCAGCATCCTCTGGGGATTTGTTTTAACTTTTATTCAAAATGAACTAAGCGATACTGTGTTTTCAAAATTCATCTTTACTCTTTCATCAGCAGCCAGTTCTAACAATCTTGTAAAGTATAATTGAATTTAAATTATCTTTTTTAAAATTTTAAATCATTTTTACTTTTCAATTGCAGTTGACTTACAATATTATATTAGTTTCAGATGTACATCGCAGTGATTAGACATTATATAACTTACTAAGTGATCATCCTGATAAATCTAGTACCCATCTAACACCATACTAGTTATTAGGATATTATT
>VMDR010029279.1:0-12809 GCA_007922815.1 Macrotus californicus | reverse complement strand
GTGCATCCTTATTTTTCCCTCAAAAATTTGGGAAATACAGGCACATTATACACAGCAAAATACTGTACATATATTGATATTTGTATCCTGCAAATTCACTAAATCTGCTTATTAGTTTTAACAGTTATTTAATGGTGTCTTTAAGGTTTTCTATATAGAATATGTCATCTGCAACTTGTGACAGTTTTTCTTCTTCCTTTTCAATTTGGTTATCTTTCATTTCTCTCTTTTGCATAGTTGCTCTGGCCAGGACTCCCGACACTATGTTGAATGATGGTGGCGTGGGGTGTAAGGTAGAGCCTAGTTAACAATACTGGAGTAACTCTCTGTGGTGCCAGGTGGGCACTGAAGTTCCTGGAGGGAACAGTGTAACAAGTATAAATGCTTTTTCCTCCCCTCCCCTGCCCTCCCCTGCCTGCCTTGTTTTCTTTCTTTCTGCCCACTAAGGTGCTAGAACATCTAGTACAATGTTGAATAGAAATGGTGAGAGTGGGTAGTCTTGTCTTGTTCCTGATCTTAGAAAGTGTCCAGCCTTTTACCAGGAAGCTTGATGTTAGTTGTGGGCTTTTCAGAAATGGCCTTTTCCAGATTGAGGAAGTTCCCTTACATTCTCAATTTGTTCAGTGTTTTTATCATGAAAATTGTGTTGGATTATGTCAAATACTTTCTCTGTGTCTATTGAGATGATCATGTGATTTTGTTTTTTATTTTGCCAATGTGGTATATTTTACATTAATAGATTTTCAGATGTTAAATCAAACTTGTGTTTATGGGATAAATCCTACTTGGTTGTGTTGTATAAATTTTTTATATATGCCTGGATTTGATTTGCTGGCATTGTTTGAGAATTTTTGCCTCCCTATGCATATGAGGTATTGGTCTCTATTTTTTGTGTGTCTGATGTCTCTGGTTTTGGTATCAGGTAAATACAGCTAATAGTATGAGATAAGAAATATTCCCTTTTCTTCTGTATTCTGGAAGTGTTTATGAAGAATTGGTACTAATTCTCCTTTAAATTTTTGGTAGGATTCATTGATATCTTTTTAGGACTCTCCTTTGGATTTCTGTTCCATCTTGCTTCTTCTTAAGCTTTGTGATAAATGTGAATATCTGAAACATCAGTGGTTACTTGAACTGTTTTTACAACAGTGTAGCACTTTTTATTGCTGTTGTGGAGACTCTTAGAACTGTGAGTTCAGTGGCTTCATGCGGGGGAGGGGCAGACTCCCCTGAACTAACCCTATCACATCACGTCTAGTAGGCTGCATTATCAGGTTCTTGTTTTATCTTTCTAGTCTTTTCCCCCCAGTTTTTAAGTGTACTCTCTAGTGGAAGTATACAAAATTAACTTTCTGAATCTCTCCTAGTGTAGAAGCCCTGTGAGACTCTTAGAGGAAAGGTAAGTTTCATATTTCTTGAACTACGAGAAAAGCTTGCTGGTTGTGGGGTGCGAAACTTCGAATGCGTCCTTCTAAGTGCACCAGGTGAGAATGTACCTGTTGCCTGTCACCTTCCAGATCCTGGAGTGATCTCTGTTTGCCACCGCACACACGTTTCCCTTACTCTTTCCTTTTTACCTTTGATCTTTTCCCAGAGCATACATAGTCTGGAACGTCCCCTGAATTCTAGGTCACCAAGGTTTCTTCTTTGCTGCTCACCAAGTACTTCTGTGACCTTGCTATTTCTTTGAAATGTGTTCTAATTAATAATAACGACACAATTGACACGTGGCTGCAATGGGAGTGCTCAGACTGCAGGGGAGAAAGCAGGGAAGGGAGAGTGACATTAAATAGGGCTGGATGGAGGGCAAGTGGGATTGGCCAATGTGTGGATTGTCCAAGAGGTGGGGATGGTGGTGGATTACAGGTGACAAGGTCCACCCAAGTAGCCATTCAGGTATTTTTTTTGGCTTATAAACTCCTATCAAACCCATCCCACTTTTGTTACAGTCTACATAATGTTAATATTTGTCTCAGGGATTATAGAGTCTGTTCTCTGAAGCTGTTTTACTTCAACTGTTGATAAAAGCAGTGTAGAAAAATATTTTTTAAAAATTCATTTTAGAGAGAGAAAGAGGAAGGGGAGAAGAGAGAGAAACATCGACCTGTTGTTTCACTGATTTGTGCATTCATTGGTTGACTCTTATATGTGCCCTGGCTGGGGATTGAACCACAACCTTGGCGTATTAGGGCAATGCTCCAACCAACTGAGCTAACCAGCCAGGGCTAAGAGAACATTTCTTGTATATGCTGATTTATCCTGGAATATTTCCTCATAGCTTTCAGTAAATGAGGTCTTCTCCTGATAAGTCACTTTCTTGCAAATATTTGAAGATTGGTTTAGAATGCTAAGGAATAACCTTATTTTTAAAGTGGGGGACGGCCTAAATGACCTATAGGCCTTTGGATACTTAAGTGTTTTATTCTGTTTAATCTTTTAATGATGCCTTTTGGCCTAGTTAACACTGTACCATAACAGAGTGAATCCATCATAGACATGTCTAGATAATTTAGTAGTATTAATTTAAAAGTGCTATTTCAGAAATTGAAACACATCATAATGGGCCTTTGCTTTTATGAAAGGGCCATATATGCAGAAGATAAAGACGAGCTAATGTGATACCTCAGGCCCAATTCGGTCACAAATTAGGGATAAACTGCATTCATTTCAGTACACTGAAGGGCTGGTCAGTGATCACTCTTTCCTCCTCTGTTTCTTTATGTCTTTCCTATTTATTCAATGAAAAGATGATAGCTCTTTTATCTTTACTCAGTTTCAATTTTACAAAGTAATTTTGTTGTACTGTGGTTTTTCATTTCACTGCCTCAGTTTTATGGGGATTTTTCTCATTAGAATAATAAAAGAATGCCTTTTAATAACAAATATGAAGTAATAAGTGCTTTAAAGAGCTAAGCACTAAATGAATCCACTGCATCCATTAAAGGGCAGTATGAGTTCTTTCAGACTTATTTACAACATATTATTCTCATGGAAGAGTTGACTTTTCCTAAAGTGTACTTCCATTCTGTTCCTTGAACCTACAGAGTACTAGTTTGAAACACTTTGAACACTTAAGAATAACATGTTTTTAATATGTTATTTTAAAAACATAGGTAGAATTTTTAGAAGATCACCTAAAAAATTACCCAGATAATCAATGTTAATGGTCGCTTTCCTAGTGTTTCTAAATTTTTTATTTCTTTGGTTTTTTGGCTTTTCATTGTTGAGAACCGTAACTAGGGTAGAATCCAGAGCTGCCCATGAGGTCTTGAGGATGCTCTGCGACAGGCAACATGTACGTTCTCACTCGGTTCATTTAGAAGGACCCATTAAAAGTTTCCTATGCTCCCTGGCTGGTGTAGCTCAGTGGATTAAGCATGGGCCTGCAAACCAAAGGGTCACTGGTTCGATTCCAAGTCAGGGCACGTGCCTGGGTTGCGGGGCCAGATTCCTAGTGGGGAGGTGAGAGAGGCAACCACACACTGATGCTTCATTCCCTCTCTTTCTCCTTCCCTTTCCCTCTCTCTACAAATAAATAAATAAAATCTTTAAAAAAAATTCCTATGCCACAATAAGCAAATTTTTCTTGTGGTTTATGAAATGTGAAGCTTACCTGTCCTCTAAGAATCTTACAGGGCTTCACCAGGTTTATCTTTAGCTACTCTCTTCTCCTCTTCCCAACTTTGTACCAGAGAAGCCTTTTGTTTCTTTGGGCTCCTCAAAAAAGCCCATGCAGTTTTATAAAGTGAAGTTGACCCTTGAACAACATGGATTTGAACTACATGGGGGCACTTATATGCAGATTTTTTTCAATAAATATGCAGTTGACACTGTATATCCCCAGGTTTCACATCCATGGATTCAAGCAAGCTCAGATCAAAAACAGTTGGTAATCTGGGGATGTATGCATTGTTCCATGCCATTTTCTATAAGGGAGTCAAGCATCACAGATTTTGGTGTGCCCGGGGGTCCTTCAGCCAATCCCCTATGGATACTGAGGGATGATTTGTAGTTAAGTTTTGGGGGAGTCCAAAGTTAAATGTGGGTTTTCGACTATTCAAGGGGTGGGTGGCTGGTTGGTGCTCCTAACCCTGTTAAGGGTCAGCAGTGTGTTTTGAAATGTGTCCATCTTTAAAAACTATATAGCAGGGTGTCAAACTCACGGGGGGCCACATTAGCCTCGCAGTTGCCTTCAAAGGGCCAAATGTAATTTAGGACTGTATAAATGTAACTGTAACTTAAGGAAGAGCTTGGCACAGCCGCCGGGTAGAAACAAGGTGCCGGGCTGGATAAAACAAGGTGGAGAGCCGGATTTAGCCCGTGGGCCTTGTGTTTGCCACCTGTGCTTTATAATGTTGTCTGTGGGTGCATGTGTTTTTAATTTTTATTAATGGCATTGTGTTAATAGGCCTTAATTCGGTTTCTTTTTCCTTCCCAACACTGTTTTGGGATTCACCTATGTGGCTGCTTGCAGATCTAGCTGGCTCATTCTAGTGCTGTGTAGTACTCCATTGCATGCGTTCACCGTGCTTTTCTCCCAGTGATGAACGCTGAAGCCACAGTGTTCTGGTAAACAGTCTCATGCCTGTTCTTCCATCCATCTCTTCACAAGATTAATCCCAACTCCTCATTTAGATTTCACTGTCACTTCCTCAAAGTCATGTTGCCTGCCCTTATTAAAACCCTACTCCAGTTCCTCATCTAAATTAGGTCCCAGGGTGGGCCCCTGGGATTTTCCTTGAAAATACTTATTTTACTTTTCAACTATAGTTGACCCTTGAACAACAGAGGAGTTAATATGCCTATAAAATTTGAATCCCCCCAAACTTAACTGTAGTCGTTTCTAGGTATCTACAGGAGATTGGCTGCAGGAACCCCCTATAGATATGGACATCTGTGGTTGTTCAAGTCCCTTATGTTGGGTTGGCCAAAAAGTCCATTACGTTTTTTCCATAAAATGAAAGACACATTTTTTCATTTTCACCAATAACTTTACTCATTTGGATATTTTGAGTATGTCAGCTATCTTGTGCTATTGGCTTCTAGTGGATAGAGGCCAGAGGTGCTGCCAAACATCTTCCAGGGCATAAGACAGCCCCACAGCAAAGAATTACTTGGCCAAAATGTCAATGGTACCAAGAGACTTCACAAACCACTTTCGACATGTTCGAATAGTCACAGCCCCTTCCCAACTGCACAAATCATGTTTTGCATTTCAGTTGTGTTTTCTTTTCTTGAAGTAATAAAGCATAATATGCTGAAAATGTTGCATTTCTTCCATGTTCAGTATTAAAATGGCTGCACAAAAATTCACTAATTTTGATGTTTTTTTTAGATGCACGCTGACATGACAGCTGTCACAACACAATCTAACAAAATTGTTTTGAATGAAGTTAGAGACAACTAAGCACCACTAGAGCCCTAACAAACTTTTTGGCCAACCCGATACAAAATGGCGAACACTAATCCTTACTGTTGGCCCCCCACATCCCCATATGCCCAAACATGGATTGAAATACTGTTCTCAATCTACAGTTGGCCGGATCTGCAGGGGTACAATGGGTCAGCTGTGTAATTATTGAGAAGTCGGTATATGAGCAGACCCATGCAGTTCGCATCCGTGTTGTTCAAGAGTTGATTGTACAGACTGGGCTGTGTGACCTTTGGCTTCGATGGTCGTCCCTCCCCCCAGACTGTGAGCTCTTGGACTGCAGGGGCTGCATCTTTTGCTTCATCAATCTTTCCCTACTGTTCAATATGCCTTTCACTCCAACAGCCCTTCTGCATCTGAATCTGGATGCTGCTTGCTTCATCTCTTCAAATTTTGGTTGGGTGTTTTTGTTTCTTTTTGCCTTTTTGTATTTTCGTAGCTATATATTATTAGTATTACTATTATTATTATAATTATTTTGAAAGCCAGACATGGGACACTGGGTAAAAGTAACTGAGGTGAACTGCTTACCTGTGATCCTCTGTTACTACACAGGAGCCCTGTTGTTGTGGGGTGGGGGGCGCATTCTGTGTCCTATGATGAGGGCGCAGTCTTTGAGTGAGTCCATGTCCCTGGCTGTCATCTTCACAAGGCCTTCTCAGGTGTTCCTCCGTGAGACAGGAAGGACAGAGGACCTGGACTCGGGTTAATTTCCTTCCCCCGTCAGACTTTGGAAGAGCTCCAGTTGGATTTTCCCTCTCCCCAGTTGGTTAGGCTCTGCTAAAATAGTTCCTATGAGAGACGGCTTATGTCAGAGGGAACGACCTGCTCTGGGCTTACTGGAAAGAACATGGTTATTTTTCCCTTTTCCCTTCTGGAAGCAGGATGAGACTTTTCTGGGATCTTCCCCAGAAGGTTCTTATGGAGCTTCTGGAAGTGAAACTCCCAAAAGGGTGATGCCACCCCCACCCCTGGCCCAGACCTCCAGGAGTTTTTCCTTCTCCAGCTAATTCCTGCTCAGTCTCCAGCAATTAGTCAATTAGCATTTAAAAATTCCTACCTGCCGCTGGTGTTGAGGTGGTTTCTGAGCAGTTTCTGTGCCATGCCCGGTAAGCTTCACTTTTCTGTACCTGCCTCTGTCTCTTGTTTTCAGGGTACTTATTTGTCCTAGGGTTTCAATTCTCTGCTGGATCTTAGAGGAGTTGTTGATTTTTAGTTTTTCTTGTTGTGAGGATGGGAATGACAACTTCCATGCTCCTTATGTGTCAGACTAGAACGTGGAAGTCTAGAAGCTTTACTTTAAATTGCTGCATAATATTCCATTGTGTGGGTGTATGTCGAACTCTTGACAAAATTTTCTTTTGAAAGAAGAAAAGACATTTTCATGTTATCAAAGAACCAAGTATGAGCACCACAGAAATTCATGCTTTCATTTTTAATCCCAGAAATTCATTTTATTTTAGATGTTTATAATTTTATTTATTAACAGGCTTGGCTTTTTAGGTTCTTCCCATTTAAGCCTTGCCTTCCACACCTTAAGGAATAAAACAATTAGATGGCAATCATTTTAAGGTCTGTAACTTTAAATTTGTACAATGCATGAACAGAAAGGCAAAGTTTAGTCATTCCTTCTATAAGGAATCACGTTCATTTTGGGTTATTTTCAAGAAGGCACAGTTCGTTTACTAGATGAATTAATGAGCACTTGAACTTTTATTTTACTTTTGTTTATTAAGCTTCTTTGTAAGGAGTGCCTTTAGCTGTGCTAGTGGTTGTTTTCCCCCAGGTGTGGATTTTTCTCTCTGAAAACCTGGAACTCATTAGCAGTGTGTGTAGCCTCTTCATTTTCACCTGCTGGCACGTGCTTGAAAAGCTGCGTTCCCTGTACCTTGTTTCCAAAGGAATAGTCAAGGTCATCTCATCGCAGGTGAAAGTAAAATGCCTTGAAGCTCATCATCCTCTCGCTTAAAATAGGGAAATGCCCGTAGAAAAGGCTCTATCAGCTGAGGTCATCAATAGCAAAGTGGCTGTAATACTTGCATTGGGTTTTGTAGTATTTTTAGGTTTTAGGTGTTTCATGGGTGTAACAGATTTAGGAATGGCTTTCTAGCAAACTTGAGACAGTCGGCTGCACACAGTTTTGGACTTAAGTGTGTGGATGTGGTAACAAACAGCTCAGGTGATTCTCTTTCCTCTTCTGGAACCAGTAAACTGTCATTTAAATTAGGAGGGCAGAGAATGCCTTAAATTGAAGAGCCTTGGTTTTACTACTAGTATGCAATGTGATTAGTTGGATAAGACCTTAGAAAATCAACCCCATGAAGTCAGGGTAGAAAGTCATGGCTTTTGGCCTGGGTAGGTGCTCTGGAACTCCCCCTGGACACACCTATACCTGGGAGTTGTTTGTTTTTCATTCTCCTGGCACATGGTTTCTCCATCTTTTGGACACATCTAACATTGGTGTTTGTAGATTTTTTGTTTGGTTACATGAAGACACGTAAACACGAAAGCAAAGAAGATGCAGTGAATCACGCATCTCAGCTTTCCCGTGTGATTTCGTGTTCTATAGGTATTTTAAAATACTGGCGTTCGATAGAGCTTTCCGCCATGATGGCTCTGGCTTTTGCAGGGTTCAGTATGAACCACTGGCCATGTGTGGTTACTGAGCCTTTGCAATGTGTGTCTAGCATTACTGAGGAAAAGATTTTAAAATTTTATTTACTTTTAATTAAATTGAAGCAAGCACTTTTGGCTAGTGGTTACGAGATTGGACAGCACAGATTTATGTATTTGTTTGTTGGCTGGTTAGTTTGTTAATGTTTATGTAATTGTGTGTGTGTGTTGTAAGAGAAGTTGAACTTTAAGTCTTTCATCCAAAGAAAGCTTTCCGGAAGAAAAATTGGCACAAAAACTATAGAATTGGTGTTATACAGAGAATCTGTAAGAATTGTCCAAGAGATAATTTGAAACACGATCAATTTGGTACACAGAATTGAATGGACTTCTTCCCAGAACAATGGAAGAGCGGTCCAGGAATTGAAAACAGTACCTGCTAGAAAGAGGGAGGAAAGGGGACAGTGGCAGAGAGAGAGGAAGCGAGGATGTGGATGACGGTAGGAGTTTTTATTAAAATTGTACAAATTCTGATTGGAAAGAACACAATGAAGGTTGAATTAAAAATTCTAATCGAGGTAATATTACTGTACTCGCTCTCTAATATGTTGGGGGCGGGGGCAGTTTAACCGAGCTGCTCTCTGTAGTGAAGACTCCGGAGTTACCGTGACATAAACAGTGTTCTGCAAAGTCTGTTAATTCTTTCACAACAGATAACCTCCCTTCAGATTAAAGATAGAAAAAGCTAAAAGTAGAAAATGAGAAAGTGTTAAGATTTGGAGACTACTGGAAGTGTTACATAATTCAAATCCTTGATGATGAACACTAAGGTTTTCCCACTATTTGTGGTCCTGGAGGATAATTTGAAGTCAAAGAACCAACATTCTTGTTGGACTCCCTGGTGTGGGAGGGTTTCTGTCCTCCTAGGAAGGTGGCCCGTTGGGAGAGCATGTGTGCTGGGGGTGGGTGGGTGGTTGAGCAAGCAGTACCTGATGATGTCTGAGGAGGAATACCATCCTCTCCGAAGCATTATCTCTCCACTTCTTTACTAAATATTTCCTGTTCTCCAGTTACATTTCTCTTGCTTTCTTATCTCTCCCAAAAGGTTATCATCTAGTTCTGTGGGCACAGTAACATATTTTGACCAGTGGAACCAAAACAAAAGACGAAGCCCCACCTTACCTCAGTCAGCCTAATAATGTATTCCAGTTCACCTTCATCTCCTCCTCGGTGTTTCTAGAGCAGCTGTGCAGCTGTTTATTGCCTTAGAGAAAGAAAGCAGACGGTCGGCAACCTGCCCAATTTCAGTGTTGTGGTCTGGGTCTGTGCACGTAACAGCCCCCAGCGAACACACTTACTGTGTTTACGGATGAAAGTGCCGTCCTGCCGCGGTGGTAACAGACCGGGAGGTTGCTTAGCACCAGTCTGCTGCGGCCAAACTTCCCTGTGGACCAGCTCCCATTACTGCATGTGTCTGGATGCAGTTTTGGCCAGGTCCATGGCATTTGGGAGGATTAGGGTAGGAGAAAGTATTGAATTCCAGAGGTGGGACATGGCATTATTAGAAAAATATTTCTGTTGTATCTTTTGATGTGTTTGGGACAGGCTAGAAAAAGGGCTTAACAGCGAGCATCCCTAATCCCAGGTGCCCACGTGTTCCAGCGGCTAGTTCAGCCGACCAACCAGGCCACCACAAACACCGTGTCCGTGATGCTTTCTCCCGCCCTGGGCGTGTCATTGCTTTGCTCACTGATGGTTGTGTCTTAGCCGTCGGTCAGAAAGGAGTTCTGCCCTGCTGTCTCCCCTTGAGTCCTGCCTGTGTTCTCTTATTTTTCTGTCTGAAGACTGCTGCTCTTGTGAACTGGGGGACAAAAACTTGAAAGCCCCGATCCTCAAGAGTCTCTTTCAAAGCCTCCATCTTCAAGAATCCATGTGTGTGTATGTGCACAACCTTGCTGCTGTAGTGGGTTCATCAGAAAGCTGTGCTTGGTGGCTCTCTGTGCCGTCTTTGTAGCATATACTAGTATGAACAGAGTCTAATTGCAACACATTTTAAGTGTGAATTAATTTAGACGTTATAGTGTGTGTGTTTTTAATAAACCTCAGAGGAAACAGAAGCGTATAGAGAATCTGGAATTCCATACTCAGCGAGATGGTAAACCTGATGTCCTGGTTAGCTTGCACAAAACACCTAGAGGAGCTGGAGAAAGTGATGTCCTGGTTAGCTTGTACAAAACACCTAGAGGAGGTGGAGAAAGTGATGTCCTGGTTAGCTTGTACAAAACACCTAGAGGAGCTGGAGAAAGTGATGTCCTGGTTAGCTTTTACAAAACACCTAGAGGAGCTGGAGAAAGTGATGTCCTGGTTAGCTTGTACAAAACACCTAGAGGGGCTGGAGAAAGTGATGTCCTGGTTAGCTTGTACAAAACACCTAGAGGGGCTGGAGAAAGTGATGTCCTGGTTAGCTTTTACAAAATACCTAGAGGAACTGGAGAAAGTGATGTCCTGGTTAGCTTGTACAAAACACCTAGAGGAGCTAGAGAAAGTGATGTCCTGGTTAGCTTGCACAAAACACCTAGAGAAGCTGGAGAAAGTGATGTCCTGGTTAGCTTGTACAAAACACCTAGAGGAGCTGGAGAAAGTGATGTCCTGGTTAGCTTGCACAAAACACCTAGAGGAGCTGGAGAAAGTGATGTCCTGGTTAGCTTGTACAAAACACCTAGAGGAGCTGGAGAAAGTGAAACGGCCTGGCCGTGCCAGAAAGACAGGGAAACCCCACACAGAAAACACAGAGGCCAGGAGGCGGGCAAGGCTGAACTGGCTCCCAGGCTTCAGCTTCTCCAGTCATGACAAACAAGAGGTTTAACTGGCTTAGGTCTTTTTCAAAGGGAAAACCACGGTAAAGTGTATCATTTATATTGGAACATGATACGTACATCCAAGCACCTAGCAGCAGGTTTTGTAGCAATGTGTGCAGTTCTGGGGATCACTGTTGAAGTACTACCTGCCGCATTGTGTTCCATTCTGTTTTATTAGAAACTGCTGGTATGACGGTGGTTCTCAGTCTGGCCTGTATGTTCAGGTCATCTGGGAGCTATAAAAATGTACATTGCTGATCCCATCCTCTGTGATTCTGAATTAATTGGTCTTGGGTTGTAGCCTGGGAGTCAGGGCTTTAAAAGCTCCCTGGGTGATTCTAATGGATAGCCAAGGTTGGGAACCAAGCACTAAATTGATTTCATGGCTAATGGGACTTGACAGTGGTTTGAAAAACACCACTCTAAGGGGATACACCTTTAGTGAAAGGGTAGACTACATATAAAATCTCCCACCACAGAAGGGAATGAGACAAACAAAAACATAGCTATCTCCTGCCTGCGTGGTATGTGTGCTTAGTGGGGTTGGGTGTAGAAAGTGGGATCCCTGAACAATACGTAGCCACAGGCCCGCTCACACTTGTGTGTGAGTCTATACTACTGCACGTTGAGTCAGCAACATTTAAATCCCTGGTAGGTAGCACCCTGAGTCACCTAGCAGGAGCAAATACACATCTCTGCAGAGGAGCACACCTCAATCCATGTCCAGCAGGGCATCTTTCGTGGCGTAAGACATAAGCCTTTCTCCAACCAGCCAAGCCTACAAAATGCATGAGGATACCACCGAGAGAGTAAGCAGAAATAACATGGGAAAAACTGAACACAATGCCTCTAGGACTTCAAATAGGGAGAAGGGAAAAAAAAAATATCTAAACTAGTTAAGAAAGATAAAATGAAAAACATAAATCAGAAGTATACGGTCAAAAGACCAGAAAAGCTGTGAAGTTTCCAAACAGGAAACTCAGGGGTAACTGGCTGCTTAGACACAGCTAATTCACAGAGAATTGGTAAACGAAAAGACAGAGACAGAGAAACGCTGCTCTAATGCTTTGTATTTTTTGTCTGTAGAAGTAGATGGGAAATAGGAACGAAATGAAGAGATATAAGGGAACAATGAAAAGGTTTAAATACCTCAAATGAGACTTTCGGAAGGAAAAAATAGTGAAAATGGGGTGCATGGCCTGGAATTTTTCTTAGATTTATGAGATGAAGCCTCAGATTCTGGAAGCCCAATAAATCTCAAGCAAAGTAAAGAAGAAATCTACACATACACATATTGTAGTAAAAGTGCAGAACATCGAGTAAACGATCTTACGCGGAACCAGAAAAGACAGGCTCATCCCAGCGACTGCTAGCGCTGTCTGTGCAGACATCCCAGCTTGAAAAGGTGGCAGCGGCTGGACGACTGCGGCACGGCTCCCAAGTGCTGGCCAAAGGCGCCTGTCCATCTAGAATTCTGTTCCTACCTACGTACATTTCTTCACCTACCTACGTTTCATTTTAAACAAGGTAGAAAGTAAGGCATATTAGATCATCAAAAAGGGAGGGAATATATGATCAGCAGAGCCTCCCGATGTGCTTTGGAAAAGGCTTAGCTATAAAGCCTGCTCCAGGCTGTGTACCACTCAGGCGGAAGGGGTGTTATTGACCTGAAATCTAAAGTGAGGCCTGTCTTGTTGCATGCCATAAGGATAACCAGCAAAATAATAAAAACTGGAATGAATGTATAACACCCAAGCAAACAGAGCATAAAAAAGTTATGGTATAGAAGAAGCAGACAGTAGTAGGGCAAATAGAAATTTCAAAATAATATGTTAGAAGTAAACCCACAGATACTAGTAATCACAATAAATGAAATTATTAACTTTTTTTACATTATGTCTATATAA
>VMDR010029278.1:0-12808 GCA_007922815.1 Macrotus californicus | reverse complement strand
AAAGCAACCTACCTAATCTGCAATAACAACCATCTCACCATCTGTGTAAGCACAAGACTAAGCTATGATAAAATGGTGGAGAATTCTATTGTACCTTCTTCAACCTCATCCAATCCCACAGAATTAATCGATGACCTAACAAGAAAAACCCACAGCATGGATTGCTCTCCTCTAAAGATTTAATACAGCCAGGTTTTCCAAGGAAGCATAATACAAAGTAAGTACACATTTTCTAAAATATTTATATATAACCTATGACAACATAAAAACTGAAGAATTTAGTTTTTTAAAAAAAGCAAACACCAAATAAATCACCATTTAAAAGCTACATAAAAAAAAGTTTGAATCATATTTGTGAATGTTATTAAAAAAGCATACAGTACCACAATGGCTGTATAATAAGGAACACACTAAAACCTAGAGTTAAACAATTGTATTACTCACAAAGTTCTAAGAATACAAGTTTAAGTTTTGTTTTTCCTCTTTCAGAAGTGCTAAGAAATAAAGATAAGCTAATCTTTGTAGAACTGTACATCTCATTAAAATATATCCTCCGTTCTTTGACTGGCACTGTTACCTCAAAACTTACTTTGAAGGTATGCAAACAGGTTTCTAAATTTGTAACAAGGCACACAGTATAGCACTGTGGTGCGCGGAGTTTCCTGGTGAGGCAAACATGCAAAAGCGCTTACAGCCCGGGACTAGTCGTCAGCTGCATCTCTCTTACCATCACGGCAGTTCTGACACGGCCGAAGTCCCTGTCGACCGACTGGGACATCTTGAAACGCCCCAAAATTCAACAAGCCGCACCTTCCCAATAGAATGAGTATACGGTGCGCTTGCTTTCACTTCTTCAAATCTGCTACATATTAACCAAAATATTTCAGATATTTTATAGCTCCTAAGGTTTAGGGCTAGGCAAATGTATAATGTGTTGCAGTAAAGAGAAACAAATCAAATAATGTATATGTCCCTAATCTTTCTTTCCAACTACACAAAAAGGATTAAAAAATTAAAGGTAATGAAAAAATAATTTTTTTTAAGAGCAAGAAACATAAAGTAAAGAAAACAGCAGAAAGGAAAACCACTGGCACAGAGTTGAATGTTAAATCAAAGTACAGATTCTGTCTCCTGCTTCACAAAGACCCTAAGGAGTAACCAGAGGGAATATGAAAGGAACATTTGCTAGAAAGTGGACATTTTATATAAAGTATGAATTTTATGGAAAGTATCCATCAAAATTTTTTAAATTATAAAGTGATCATTTTGAATATGAATGATCATTTGAAGATATGTGAATTGATATTCAAATATATGGCTGATCTATGAATCATACACATGTGCAGGGAAAACCACTTAAAACCCTGGCTAAGTATAAAATAACTAAAGATTTGAGCTTCAGCCCAAGAGACAGTTTGTAGTCTAAACCTAACCATTAATTGCCTGCTAAAACAAATTTTAAAAATCCATACTTTAAAAAATAAAACAGAAGCCAGAGTCTCTGTAACATAAAATTACTTCACAAAGAAACAGGAAAACATGACACATTTTCAGGGAAAAAAAAAGTAGACAAAGACCAATCCAAAGTGATTCCAAGTGTTAGAAAGAGCAGACAAGGACTCTAAAGTAGCAATTAAAATTACACTCAAGATATAAATGAAAATATGCTCAACTAGAAACTATAAAAAAGAACCAAATTAATTTTGACAACTGAAAAATACATTATCTGAAACTTAAAATGAACTGATAAGGATTAAAATCAAAATGGCGGTGATAGAAGAAAAAGTTAGTGGACATGATGATATATCAGTAAAAATTTCCCAATCTGAAAAATAAAAAGATTAAAAAATAAGGAACTATAGTTCCAGGGGCCTTTGGCTAAATATCAAAAGCTCAATATATGTATAACTGGAGTTCCAGAAGACAAGGAGAAAGGGCCACATTTTTTTGAATAACGGCTAAAAATTTCCCAAATTTGGTGGAAGACAACTTTCAAAAGCTACAAGAAGTTCAGTGAACTCCTAGTAAATATGAAGAAAACCAATAATGTAAAAAAAATCACGAACAGTCAGAAAAAAATGACACATTAAATACAGGAAAACAATTATATGACTATACCGGAAGGAAAAAAACTGTCGGTCTAGTATTATATATTCAGAAAAATTATTCTTCAAGAATGAAGGCAAAATATATCACAAATAAACTAAAACTATGAGGATGAGTTGCCAGGCAACCTGCAAAACTGGAAATGCAAAAGGAAGTTCTCCAGACTGAGGGGCAATACCAATTAGAAAACAGGATCTTTAGAAAAGAATGAAGAGCATCAGAAATGGTAAATATTGGTAAATGTAAAAAATGTACTTTTTCCTAGTAATTTAAAAGATTTTATTTTATTGATTTTAAAGAGGGGGAAGAGAGGGAGAGAGAGAGGGAGAGAAACATTTATGTGAGAGAGAAACATGGATTGGTTGCCTCCTGTACGCACTCAACCAGGACCAAGCCTGTAACCTAGGCATGTGCCCTGACCAGGAATTGAACCCACGACCTCTCAGTCCACAGGACCATGTCCCAACCAAATGAGTCACACTGGCAAGGGCTTTACTTAGTTATTTAACTAAACCTGCCTGTTTATAGCAAAAAATTACAACACGGCCTTGGGGCGTTTATCACATATGTGGATGTAATACACACGACATCAAAGAGCAAAGGGTGAAGGGATTACAAATGGACCAAATGGTCATTTGGCTGCAATACTTCTACAACATGTATGAAGCGGCACAACAGGAGCTCCTAGTAGTTCAGAATGCAAGAGCAACCGCACAGACAAAATGCAATGAAAACATAGTTGAAAAGCTAAATAAATAACCTAAAGAGAATTCCAAAGAGCATTAAGTCAAAAGAAACAGGAAATGAGAAAAGAGAAACAAAAAAACAGGGTCAAACAGAAACCAAATAGTAAAACAGTAAAACCATATCTAATCATATCAATAGTTATATTCAAGGTTAATGAACCAAACACTCTAATTAAAAGGCAGAGATTGTCAAAATGTATAAAAAAGCAAGACCCAAATATAGATCTACAAGAATTACACTCTAATAGGTTGAGAGTAAATGGATGGTAAAGATATACTATATAAACGGGAAGCTTATAGAGGCCGGAATGGCTATATTAATATCAGATAAAGTAGACTTAAAGACAAAGAGTACTACATTCCCAGAACCAGGTTTAAATGATAAAAGAGTCAGTTCATGAAAAGGCAAAAAAACTGTTTATACCTAACAACAAAATGCAAAATAAACATTTCCACAATCACACTTGGAAATATAGAAGCGTCTCAGCAACTGACATAGAAGAAATATAAATGGAATGCTTACAGTGTCTACATTTTAGTTTCCATTATAAAACAAAGCATATGCACAGTGGCGATGCTAGAAAACACAACTAAGCCCCTTGGCACATAGAGCAAGTTCTAGTGTACTGTGTAATAGAAACTGCACTTTGTCATTTTCACTGTTAAACAATCCATTAAGTTTAACCATGCTGTACAAGTTATGAACCCAAACTTGAAACAAACAAAAAAAATCTGAAAAACAAAGAGCCTTGTTTTCTATTACATGTTCATGGCAATGGTAATTCTAAACATTCTAACTTATCTCAGTCTGTTACCATGGACATAAACATCAAAATAAGATCACAAATCAAGGGGGAAATTCAAAATCATTTATAACAGACTTAGTTAATACCAAAGCAACCTCACCCTGAATGACACAGAACAGTTTAATGCACACATTATGTCTTTAATTATAAAAAACTAAATTCTCTTTAAGTGATCAATCATCTACTTTCTGTTCTCCGACCACCTAATAATACTTGCTGCAGGCCCTACCCTAGCAGCTTCCCAAGAAAGTAGATAGGTGTAGACTTGGCAACACGAATTACTATTTGGTCTAATAAGAGAGTTATAAAAAGGACAGAGATAAAACTACTGCATTTAAGCAATAATTTGAGGCTATATTTCTGAACATTATAAACAACTATTTAGGCTAAAGAACCAAAGTTCCAATGGATGAGGTAAAGTTTACAATAAGTACATGAGGTCTGTCCAGAAAAAGTCCAACCACTGTTAATATAACAAGAACAGTTTGCATGTCATCGATATAACCTGGCAACCAAGGAGAGTGGACTGGAATGTGCAAGTGTGAACAATGGCAACTTCACTGTACTAGTCGGTGGGGGTGGTGGACACTGTTGAGTGAGCATGTGTACTGTGTGGCTGTCACATTCGATAGACTGAGCAAGTAGAGCAACAAATCTGCATCAAATTTTGAATTAAGCTTGAACATTCCTCTGCAGAAACTAGACGGATGATTCAGAAGCTATGGGCAACTGGTGATTGACATCTTCATCACAACAACGTGCCCGCTCATGCATCATGTCTTGCGCAGTTTTTGGGCAAAACATCAAATCATCCAGGTGACTCAGACCCACTACAGCCCAGATTTGGTGCCCTGTGATTTTCCCAAAACTAAAATCACCTTTAAAAGGGAAGAGATTTCAGACTGTCTATGAGACTCAGGAAAATACAATGGGGCAGCTGATGGTGACTGGGAGAACTGTGTGAGGTCCCAAGGTGCAGATTTTGAAGGGGACTGAGGCATCATTGTCCTATGCACAATGTTTCTTGTATCTTCTTCAAGAAATGTCTCTATTTTTCATATTACTTGGCTGAATGCTTTCTGGACAGACCTCATATAACACTAAAAAATACAAACTTAAAAGTGCAAACCATGCTGTATGAAAAATAATTTAAGCAAATCATATTAAATGCAAAAAAAAAATCAAACACGCACCAAAATGAGTTTGTGAAGCTACACAGCAATATTTTTAAAAAGTAAATGAATTAGTATCTCTAAGAAATATAAAAACTGATATTCAAATTGAAAAATGAAAATACCCTATAGAAATAACAAGGAACTTAACTTTTTAACTTAGTAAATTTCAATCAACAGGTTTTTGCCTTTTAAAATAAAGACTATAATTATAAAACAACTTTAAAATTTATTTTAAAATATGCATTATCTAAGACCCAAGAAAAGAAATTGAGTGTAATTTTGTAATTTGACTTAGCATTCGTTTCCTGCACATCATGTGGTAAAGAAATCTATATAGATCCCCTAACACTGTCACCTCGTTAACCTTCTGGGATACACATCATGCAATCTGGGGCTTCTTTGCAACCTGGACTGCTATCCAGTTTACTTAAGGGCAACTAGACAACTCCTAGGCTGAGGCAGGCCAGTGGCTTAACAGTTGAGAACAGAAGTTGCCCAGTAGTAATGATGAGGAAAGTGATAGTGCTCAATGAATCGCCATCTTTATTAGCCTCATTAATACACTAACCCCCGACTTAAGAAAAAGTAAACACTAGAGGCATAATAATTTACTCATACTTCTCTTATAGCTGTCATTTCATGGAGGGCTTTTTTGGAAAATCAAACATACTATTGAACAGTGGCTGCTTTTACATGCCTAACTTGTGTACTTGGGACAATTACATACACGACTTAATACAGAAGCTATATTCCTTCCTTTCCTTCACACCAAAGCAAGACAAAAAAATAATTACTATATACAGTGATATTCCTTTTTTAAAAAGACTAAGATATTAAAACAACAGCACAACTTTTAAAAAGCAGATCTTGTTACTTTTACTTACTAGGTATGGAGACAGTACTATAATGTATAAACCCTCAAGACATTTTCGTGGTACATAAAATGAAGTTAGGTCTCTGTGAGCCCTTCCAGCTCTAAGATTCTGAGTCTACTGCATAACCAGCAGGATGTAAAAAGCAGAGGTGTTCCATGAAGAAGCACACCACAGTGTGTAGCGCTGGAACTAAATACTGAGTCTCAGAAGGTGATCACTGACAGGTAAGTCCTACTCTCAGTTTAGCTACTGTTCAGCAGCACCTTACCTCCTAGTGATATCATCTGTCATCTGCAGAATAACATCATTTTTTCCTACACTATCCTAAAAATGAGGGCTAACTAAATAATCTGCAGAATAATTCAAAATTTAAACTTTATGCTTCAAAAGGCCTTTGCATTAAACTTTTAACTTCTACATACGCACTAGTTAAAATTTTTAATTTTAGAATCACATTAGAACTGGCAGAGTATACTGGGGGATTTTTGCAGGCATGTACTAATATGTTAATATACACATATATGTATGTGTGTAGACACACACACACTATTATGCCTCTAGTTCTCTGAAGTTCTTACAGTTTGATTTTTGCTCAACACTATATACAGGGGTTGGCAAAAGTAGGTTTAGAGTTATGAGCACACGAAACACAGTTTATCCTTGTATTACTACTGATTTAACCTGCACGCCTTCTTCCATACAAACCGTAAATCTATTTTTTCCCTCCCCTGTATATAGCCTAAGAAAACTAAATTGTATTTACCCTTTCTCCTTTTAAAATTTCAATTGGTCCATAAAATATATGATTCCTTTTCATATATTGTGTCATACTTCTTAGGCAATGCATCTATATTAAAGAGCAATAAAAAATAAAATAGGAACAGAGAAATATTTTTATACCTACTCATCTACCTCCCTTCCTCCCTCTCTCTCTCTCTCACACGCACATGCGCACACACACACTCAATACAATTCCCCCAATACCACCACCACTACAGCATGCAACATAAATTAGACCTCAAGCTGTATGGAGATTGAATCAAAAAAAATTTTTTTCATGAATGTCCTTAAAATAAAATTATATAAGACTTTCTAATTATTCAAGAATATATTTTTAAAATATATTTTCCTGAAGTTCAGTTACTTAACCACAGTTTCTCCTAACAATATATATTCTGAAGGTTTCCCTGTGTGGTCGTTTTTCCTATTCATTCATCCTAAAGAAACTAATAATCTTTGTTGCTTCTTATAAGTACCTTGCCAGGGTTATTACAACAATTTTTAAAATACACTATTTAAATACAATTAAATGTAAATGATTTTGTCTTTTGCTAAGGTCATAAATTTAATCCTTCAGTTAATTAGACATGCAATTATTATTCTATCAAATCCAGAGTCTAGGATTAGATAGCAAAAAATATTCTGTACACAATCTAAAACAATGATGCAAAAAATCACCATTATAACTAAAGCATGCTATTTCAAACCAGCAAGAAGTCAGAAGTTCTGTCAAATAAATGCTTCGCTGTTTGCAACAAACATCTAATGAACAATCGGCACTGTTAAGATTGTACTGTACCGAAACTATCAGGGACCTCTGCGGCTGATACCTTCTTCGCTGGCTTCACAATGGCAATCTCAGGTTTGGGATATTTGCCTGCTAAAAATATTTTAAAATCAAAATGTATTCAAGCAATAAAGTAAATAAAATATGTATAAATAAAAAATGTGTATGAAATTTTGAAGTGAATCATGCTAGAGTACAGGCAGTTCTCACTTCACAAAACAGTGTGGGGCCCTTAAAGTGCCAATGCAAGCTGGAACCGTGCAAAACAGAGAAAAACACAATTGTTCTGTGACCTTTAAAATTTTTTTCCAAACATCAAAACCTCTGACAAGAAAAAAAAGTCTGGAACTATGTATGGTGACAGGTATTAACTAGACTTATCATGGTGATCATTTTGCAATACATACAAATATCAAATCATGATCTTGTACATCTGAAATGAATATGTCTGTTATATTGCAATGAAATTTTTTAAAAACTCCTCTACTAACAGTTAGAAATATAAAAAAAAATTTTGAAATAGTAAAACTAATGTTTATTTAGTATACCATCGTTTAAAATATTGGAAACACTGACGGTCAAAGTTTTATTATTTCTTTGTAAAAAATTGCCAAAGGCAGCTTCAACAGTGCTAGTACTCTTCTCACTGCCCGACACGGCATGGAGCGGCCCCTCTCCCGTGCCCTGGTGAACTGCTACACTGCTTTCTACGTCTGGACTAGCTCACACATTCTACCCTTTGCATTTTCAATGTCACAGAGTGTCTCTGAGAGTGCCTTCGTGTGCAGTTTGTCCCAGAGACAGTTCCTCTGGACCATCTTCATCCTTTTCATCACCTTCTCCAGGCTCCTCTGGCTGCATATCTGGAGCCTCTCAAATGGCAGCAGTTCGACATGGCCACATCTTGGAGGCCTGCCTCAGCTGAAGAATGCTGCCCCACCCAAAGAACGCTGCCTCTCCCGAGCTCTGCACCCTGCCCAGGGCAAGCCACCTTTGTGAAAACGAGTCCAATAGCTCATTTTCACAGAGGCAGAGGCCCAGACCTCTCATCCAACTCAGGACAACACTGAGGGGTCATTCTATCGCTAGAAACCTCCACAGGGTCCGCTGAGGCTGCCATTGAGATTGCATCACTTTACTTCTACCTCTGCCCAAACCTGCTTCCCTCCTTTCTTCCTGAGGTTAGAATTCCAACAGCACTCCCCAGCAAATGTTCTCACTGGGACTCACTGTCCCAGAGACTGCTTCCCAAGGAACTTAACCCATGACAGGTATAATAGGGCATCATGTTAGCAACTTATTCTCAAACATCGGCCAGGAGGAAGGGGGGGATTTGGGGGCAGGGCTTATTGTACTACACCTAAAACTTTTCTATAAATTTGAGATTGTTTCAAAATTTAAAAAGTAACATAAAGTTAAGTGGCGAAAGTACAATTACAGTAAAAAGTTCTCATTGTAAAGCTATAAAATCAGTGTTATCAATTAAGTTTTTCTACTGTCTTTAAGAATGCTCTTTGAGGAAAAAATATTGCATAATGTTTTTTAAACCAGAAGATCTTTCTCACACGCAAACATAAAATTCTGCCAGCTCACCAAAAGTATCACATCTTACATTATCACTCCCACATCTGCTTGCCTGTTTCCTTTCACAATTCAGGCATGCCTGAGCTTATCTATGAGGTCTGTCCAGAAAAAGCCCAGCCATTGTCAATATAACAAGAACTGTTTTGTGACATCAATGTAACCTGGCAGCCAAGGAGAGTGGACTGGAATGCACATGCGTGAACAATGATGACTTCACTGTACTGGTCAGTGGGGGTGGTAGATGCCGTTGAGTGAACATGTGTACTGTGTGGCCAACACACTCAAAATGAGTGAGTAGAGCAATGAATCTGCATCCAATTTTGCATTAAGCTTGAGCATTCCTTTGCAAAAACTACTCAGATGATTCAGAAGGCTTTTGGCAACAATGCAATGAGTGGAGCACAAATAAAAGTGTGGCACAAATGCTTCAAAAACGGTCAAAAATCTGCTGAAAGTGATGCATGTTCTGGAAGGCCTGCAACAAGCAGAACACCTGAGAACAGTGAACGTATACGGGCTGCAATCAACAAGGATCACCGACTGACAGGGGGAAAAGCAAAAGCTGATCTGGGGATCCCAAAAACTACTGTGTCCAAGATTTTGACACAGGATCTTGGCATAAAAAGTGTCATGGCAAAATTCGTTCCATGGCTTCTGCTACCAGAGCAGAAGGAACATCGTGCTGCAGTCGCTAACAACTTGATTCAAACCACTGCCAGGGAACCAGTTTTCCTCAAGAACATCATAAACGGAGATGAATTGTCAGTCTACGGCTATGATCCTGAAATGAAGGCCCAGTCATCCCAATAGAATTGTCCTGGTTCTCCACGCCCAAAGAAGGCGCGGCGAAGTCACAGCAAGATCAAGACCATGTTAACTGTGTTTTTGATAGGGAAGGTGTTGTCCGTCACGAGTATGCCCCTCCAGGCCAAATAATTAACAAGGAGGACTACCTCAATATTGCTCATCAGTTGAGAGGGGCAATACGGCGAAGACAGCTGCAGCTATGGGCAGCTTCATCACCTGCTCATGCATTACAACTGGTGCAGAATTTTGTGGGGGGAACATCAAATCACCCAGGTGACTCAGCTCCCCTACAGCCCAGATTTAGTGCCCTGCTACTTCTGGCTTTTTCCAAAACTAAAATCACTTTTGAAAGGAAAGAGATTTCAGACCGTCAATGAAATTCAGGAAAATACAACAGGGCAACTGATGGCAATTCCAACAAAGGGTTTTGTAGAGTATTTTGAACAGTGGGAGAGACATTGGGAGAACTGTGTGAGGTCCCAAGGTACCGACTCTGAAGGGGACTGAGGCGTCACTGTCCTGTGTACAATGTATCTTACATCTCGTGTCTTCTTCAGTAAGTGTCTCTATTTTTCATATTACATGGCTGGATACCTCTGGACAGACCTTATATGTGACCTTACCTCTCTCCCACCTTAAAACCAAAACAAAACCACCTTCTATAACCTTGCTACTCAGAAGAACATGGTCCCTGGACCTGAAGCATTGAAATCACTAGAAACTTGTTAGAAACGCAGTCTCAGGCCCTATGTGGAACCTACTGAAAGAGAACCTGCGTTTCAGTAAGACAGATGCCTGGATGATTTCACATGTACTTTAAACTTTGTGAGGCAAAGTCTCCACCGTGAGATGTGGAGAGCTACAAAGAGCTACCACCCTTCCATGAAAGCAAGTCAAACTAGATTCAAATTCCTGACTTATTCCCAACCCAGTCTGTACGGGAACTGAAGTCACAGAGCAGACAACTTGGCCTGAATTAAAAGACAGGCAAGCACCTGCAAGGACAGAGGGGACGTGAGCACTTGCTTACTTGGGATCAGTGCAACCAGACACCCTAAGAAGGGTGCAGCTAGAACAGGAAGGGAACGGGTGGGTGAAGGCAGAGTGCAGGCTGGCAGGACAGTGGGAGGGCACCAGCACACACAGAAACTGGGGGAGCCTGCACTGTCCTGCAGACTCTTTCACCAGAAACCCCACCAGACACAAAAGGTGGTAAAAGAGGGAAACTTAAAAGCGTCCGTTTTGGTGCAGACCTTCAGGAGCAGAAAAGCGGTCATGCAGAGGGAACGTGAAATTCTACCTGGATCCTTTTTTCAATCTCTCCTATGAGTCAAAAGCTTTAATCTGTGAGAAGGTCAAAAATGCTGTCAGGTAGGGTGACCAACTGTCCAGTCTGCCAGGGACTATCTTAGTTTTAGCAATGAAAGTCCCATACCCTGGAAAAAAGTACGACACCACCCCCAGCTCTTAGATATTGTAATTTGAAAAATGGAGTTTCAAATCATCTTTATTTCTATAAGCTACTTACCAAGGGGGAAAAAAAAAGATCTTACCTGCTAAAGGGCCTGCATATTTCCTATCCAATGCTACTAAAAAAGGTTGTGATATGCTTACCTGTAATATTTTCTTTTTCTCTGCTGAACTAGAATTCTACACAGGACTGTCTGTAAAAAAAATGAGTATACTAGTAACAAATATTTAAAATAAGTTGAGACTTCTAACCTGTGAGTAGAGAGAATCTCAGTAGTACTCAAGCTACTACAGTAGTACTATCCAGAGTTCCTTTTAAGAGCTGAATCCTTCTTTAATGATACTCCCTCCTCAGCTGATATAGTTCTTACAAAACTGCTTCTGACAAAGACGTCAGTCTCTTTTGTGTTATTAAATCCTATGCGCCTTCTTTTCTCCCACGGTCTGCCCCTTCCTTGACTTATCTAAAGCATCAGATCATTTCTCTGTCTTCTTCACTTAGCTTCTGGAATGCACCATTCTTGTTACTCTTCCTGCGGAAAGGAAGTTTGTGGAAACTCTTCCTCAGTCTCCTTTGAATTCTGGTTCGTCTTCCTCTTCCCTTCCCATAAACAGTAGTGTCTTTGAGTTCTCTTCTGGCCCTTCTTCACCATCTACATACAATTGTGGACACCCATACTGAACATCTTCAGCCTACACTTCCCCTATGAGTTTCAGATCTATGTTATAAATACACACATACACACCTGATAAGTCCATTCACAGAGGCACCTTAAACTTGACATGTCCAAAATTAACAATTTTAATTTCCATCCCCAAAATTATTTTTCCCCAGATTTCTCCCTCAGTTTTAACAGGACCATATTTTACTCAATCACTAATCAGAAACCTAAGTCCTCACTTTCTACTTTCTGCCCCTTATTACCTGCCCCTTTCTAATCCATCAGCAAGTCCCATCAATTCACTCTCCAATAAATATCTTGAATCCACCTCCTTTTCTCAGACTCAGTAGCCGCCTAGTCTAATCCACCATCACCCCTAGCCTAGACAGACTACTGTGACAGCTTCCTCAGTGGGCTCCCAGCTTGTGCATTTGCACCCTTCATTAGTCCATTAGCAGCCAAAGTGCTCTTTAAATTATTACACTCTTGTGTTTAAACCCTCAAGTGGCTTTCCTAAAGTTTACTGAGAAAGACCCCGACTAATCTGGCATCTCTCTACCTGCTCATCTCATTCCACACTCCACTTTGCTCATTAAATTCCACCCATACTTGCTTTCTGTCCATTCCTGCACTCACCAAGTCCCTTCCTATCTCAGGGTCTTGGTATTTGCTCTTCCTCCAGCTGTCTGAATGACTGGTTTCTCAGTCCTTCATTTCCAGCTTAACTATTACCTACACAAAGGCCTTCCCAGGTCACCTTATCAAAGTAAGTGTCATTCTGTTCATTAGAACAGCAAAAACTACCTATAATTGTTTTTTTTTATTTACTGTATTACACATCTTCCCTTTGTCAAAATGTAAGCTTCATGAGAGCATAACATCAAGTTAATTCTCTGATGTACCCCCAACAATGTCTATTATATTACAGAAAGAGTAATAAATATTTGTTAAGAAAACAAATTTTCAAAGTTTGGAAAGCTTTTCTATGAAGAGTACGTTAGCTATCTTTT
>VMDR010029277.1:0-12810 GCA_007922815.1 Macrotus californicus | reverse complement strand
AATGCTGCAATGAACACAAGGGTGTTTATGTTCTTTTGAATTAGTGTTTTGGATTCTTTCAGATATATTCCCAGAAGTGCAATCTCTGGGTCAAAAGGCAGATCCATTTTAAATTTTTTGAGGTATCTCCATATTACTTTCCCCAGTGGCTGCAGCAATCTCATACAATCTGCTTATAAAGAAGGATTTATTGATCTAATACAATAATTTAGATCAAATGGATTAAAGAAGCCATGTCTGTAATGTTCCATATAATTGATGCATGCATTTAAATACTATAGGAATTAGCAGAAGGAGAGAAAAATTCTGACTACTCAGTAATAATGCTATGACTAATATGAAAGTATAAAAGAAGAAATACATTTTCAAGTATTCCTTAGAGAAAAAATATTATTACTCTATACAGGTACTTAAATTTTTCAGTAATAGACACACTGTCTTTATAAGTTATTTTCCTTGACTCTATACATCAATCAGTCACCCAAGGACATTCCCAAAATTTTAACTAGGATTTGCTGGTAGTTATGCAAAACTGAGTGTTTCAATCATGGAGCTCCAAGAGCAAACTGTAAATGAATGGATTTAGATAAGAAGTGATCTCTATTTACCAGCCAGCATTTTGTAGATGAGACTAAGATGGAAGGAAAATGACTTTTCAAAGATAGATTCAGTCTGAGGTTATAAAGTCTCTCTAAAGTGGCCTGATTCTCAGGGTTCGTTTACTAGAACACAGAATGATGTAAAGCCAAATATCCTCTAGGTATGGGATTATACTTCTTAAATTTCCTTTGCCACTATCTGATTTTCACTAAAATGAATTACAGAAGGGTGCAGCTGTCCTTGGCCACCTCTCAACATTTGAATGCAACAACAAATATTTTTACTTTGATAATTTTAACTGTAATGGCCATTCCTAGAGAACATGGAAGCTATCCAATAAAATATCAAGATCAGATATAGCAATCTTTGCTTTATGTACTTTGGAACAAGTGAGCCCACTGTTCTATTCACTTTGGAATGATTTTCTATCACTTGATATAGAATAGATTTTGCCGAAGAAATGTGTGTATTGTTCATGTAAACAGTCTGTACCCGTTAGTCACAGCAACCATTAATTCCCAAAACAGTGGTGAGTAAAGAGCTCTCTGTTATAAACTTGTACACTGTATCCACCCCACCGCCCAAGTACCTTTTAGAACAATTTCCTAAGGAGGGCCTGCTGCCATTAAAAACTGGAAAACAATGATATATAGAAACAAATTACATGATTACATTGAAATGTGGTAGATTAATAAATGCAATAATGCCTAAGTAAAAAAAATAAACAAAATTACATAAAAACAATAGGGAAGATGGAAAAATAAGTCTTAAGAAAGAATTAAAATCACTTTTATTAATTAGTTTCTTCAAATAGGAAAATCAGTGAAATTGTAGAAAACCAACGCAAGAAATAAAAATTTCATGTCAAATGATGACTACATGCCAGATAATGTGCTAAACACTTAATTGTATCAATATATAAACTTGAGAACAACCGCAGGAAGTGGTTATTATTTTCCTGATTTAATAAATGATAAATACGAGACTGAGAACTGTTTATTCCCCATTTATTCAACAAATAGTCATTGAATGTCTGTTATGTTGACCACCTTGGACATGCATAATCCCTAAGGTCATGGCGTTACAATCTAGCAGGGTAGACAGAAAAATAAGATAAATATATGTTTTAGGTCTTGGTAGAGGTTAAGAGGAAAATTCAGGCAGAGTGAGGAATGCTTGCTTGGCAATAACAGGAAAGTTGGTGTTGTCTGTCAAAGAGGTGATTGGGGCTGACGGCTCTAACAGGCTGGCATCCCAGTAGAGATCTGAGTCAAGTGAGGCAGAGAAGAGAGGCTTTGATCGAGTTAGTATATTTCCGAGAAATAGCAAGGGCAGAGCCCCTGTAGGTAGATTACTCACAGTGACTCAGTTGGAAAATGACAAGGCCAAGGTTCTAAGCCTCTCCTTAAGGAATCTGGAACCTTTGTTCTTAACAGCTACAAAGCAGCATAATCTGGAAAGTTAGCACCTTCTCAGAGACGTGAATTCAGACACCATGTATTATGAAAGCATGTATAATACAATGTGCAGTTTGCTATGGGATAGGATAACAACAAGGTGTACTTGCTATGGTTTTCTTTTTATTATACATCTATGTTTCTTATAATTCACATTCTATGTTTTAAAATGACTTAAAATTATAATTTTGTGTTCCTATGCATGTGTACACTACAGCTACATTTTACTCTAAGAAATCCCAGTATTTTATTATTAAAATTTACAAAATAGAAACACACACTTTTTTTTAAATTACCTTTTTTAAAAGATTTTATTTATTTATTTTTAGAATGAGGGGAAGGGAAGGAGAAAGAGAGGAACAGAAATATCAATGTGTGGTTGTCTCTCAGGTGCCCCCTACTGGGGGCCTGGCCCGCAACCCAGGCATGTGCCCTGACTGGAAATCAAACTGCGACCCTTTGGTTCACAGCAAGCACTCAGTCCACTGAGCTACACCAGCCAGGGTGAAACATACGGTTGTTATCATTGAAAATTGTTTAAATTAAAACTTTTAGAAAATATTCACTCCCATAGTGCATTTGTCTTTATTTTTGCTCACTAATTGGGTTTCTGGACTCAATTTCAATATGCGTGTGCTTGTATATTGTGTGTGTGTGTGTGTGTGTGTGTGTGTGTGTGTGTGAGAGAGAGACAGGGAAGGGGGGCTCCTTGTATTTCCAACAAGCAATGCTCTGACACCAGCTGGGTGACCTGCAGTTCAACTCAGTACTACACGGTCTACCCAGAAGCAGCATCAGATCCCACAGGTTAAGGGTTCAGTTGTACAACACTGCCCTCACCCTCACTTCCGACAGCAGGTGAAAGCATAGGTTGCCCCCTGTGTTTCCAACAAACTGGCTATCCACTGGGGATTCGGCTGATCCTCTCTTTGCCTTCACATTCTGTAAACCTGCTCTTTAGGTGCTTTGGAGAAAACGAGCCCACTGTTCTATGTACTTTGGAATGATTTTCTATCACATGATATAAAATGATATAAAATGTAGTCACAAGTCCTGGTTGTTAAGAGTTTTCAGTGACTCCTTGGATTCGCTTAATTTGCCAGAGTGGCTCACAGAACTCAGACATTTTACTTACTAAGTCACCAATTTATTACAAAAGGATATAACTCAGGAATAGCCAGATGGAAAAGCAGCATTAGGCAAGATATGGAGGAAGGGCCTTGGAGCTTCCGTGACCTCTCCAGGGGTGCCACTGTCCCTACCTCTCCTGTTCACCAACAGAAGCTCTCCGAACCTAGTCCTTCTGGCATTTTATGGAAGCTTATACATCGGCATGACTGAGCAAATCACTGGCCATTGCTAATTGAACTCAATGCTCAGTCCTTTGCTCCCCACTGGAGGTCAATGGTTGGGACTGCAAGTTCCAGCCCTCTAATCACAAGGTTGGCTCCTCTGGCAACCAGCCCCCATCATTAGGTACTTTCTGAAAGCCACCTCATAGACATAACAAAGGACAGCGTTATCACTCTCAGCACTTCGGAAATTCCAAGAGTTTTGGGAGCTGTTACTTGGAATCTTGAACAAAGACTAAATATATAAGAGAAACATATTTGGGTCATCTAAATAATGAAATATATTTTTTCTTATAAAGCATCATATTGCAGGCACTCCACTTTTACATTTTCAATGTAAAATGTGCAGGGTGCAGGGAGTGAAAACCTTTCTTCCTCCTGGATGCTTGCCACTAACCTCACTCTCAGAAAGTGTTCACTTTAGCAGATTATCACACACCTTATCAAGTACCTGAGGGAAGATGTTGATAAATACAAGATGCTACATGTTTAGACACAGATCTGAAAGTGCTACTTTAAACTCTTCCACAGGGGAATCGCATGGTTTCCCCTGACCTTCCCAACATCGGATTTTAAGTTTTAACAATTAAAAAGCAAAACTAAAAGCTTATCTTTTTTCTCTTTTCAATTCATTATTAGTGAGGTTGCGCATTTTTATAAATATGTCAATGATTTGTATTTCTTTTTCTGTAAATTGCCTATTTAAAGTCATGGATTATTTTTCTACTGGGTTGTTCACTTTCTTAAATTTAGATGCATTTGCACACACATGCTTGAATATACATCCATGCCTATACATAATTGATACCTCACTTGTCACCTGATGCTTCCTATCTCCATGACTCCTTGTTGGATAGGCTTGCCTTTCATTTTGATACTGATAGAAAAGCCTGCCTGGACTTCTGGGAGAGGACTGAGGGTAGGGAACAGGAGGGGGCCACCATGGAGTTCGCAAACCACCAGGGGCCATGGTGGGTACACTAGTTCCTGGGGGCACGAGCACATTGCACAGGTAACTGGGCACATGCTCCCAACCCATGGGTGAGATGGTGGCAAGAGGAAGTTCTTACAATGAGCAAGTGCGAGGCTAGTGAGATAATTGAATAAGAGAGGTAAAGTCCTCCTATCCTGTTCTGGTAACAGACTGAGGGTAGGACCAGGCGAAGGCAAGCACAGGAACACTAGACATTACAATGGCAGCAGTGGGAGGTGCTAGACTAAAGAGGCTGCCAGTCTAGCCAGGGGAAGCTAGGGCCTGGTTAGGAAATGGACCCACCCAAAGTGTATGAAAGCTTAGGAAGGTAATTGGTCATTCTGAGAAAGCACCTGGTTTGTCTCACACCCCAAGCTAATATAAACCCTGAGGAACAAAGAAATTCCTCTCTTACTTGTGGCTTACTGCTCAGGTCCTGTACTCAGATGGTATACTGGCCTGTCCTCTCCATGGGCCACGTGCCTGCTAATAATGGCCTCCAGGACAGAGTCACTTTCACTTGCTGACCTGGTGGATCATTTGCCAGTGCCTTTGCATGCTCTCTCCAGCCCGAAGCACAGGATCTTGTGGTCCTAGAAGCCGAATGGCCATGTGGGCACCACATGTGGACTACAGGAGGGAGCCTGAAGCTGGACACCAGCTTGGAGCAAGCTAAGCTCCCTGGATGACTGCTTAGTAGCCACATTGGGCTCCAAAGAACAGTATTTTAAAATGGAGCAGGAATTCTGGCCACCATCTTTTGTTTTGGTCTTGCTGATTATGGCTGGGTTTTGTCTGGGTTTTGCAGAAGAGATGAGCTTCAAGACAGGGAATCCCCCATTCTCCCAGATCATTCAGATATCTAAATAAAAACCTCTTTCTTTTCTCACCAGCCTTTGCCTCTAGACAAGGGACAGCCAAACACCACTTTAGTAACAATTAGAGGCTGCACATAAACAATAATCTCTACGTGAACATATTCAGGTTGCTATCTTGAAAAATGATCTCACTTCCAACACGTGGCATCTTAGAACACCCCTGGTTTCTAAACACATGGTGTGGCTATTTATTGGTAAAACATCTTGCTAATAAGCTCATGCAGCATTTGCATCACGGCACCTATCAAAACACTTACTAGATGCTCGATTGTATTTTGAATTGGCACACTGTGTGGTGTAAGGAAGGCGGATGATCCAGCTGTCTGGACTTCTCCCTGAGCACTAGCACTTCCTCTCTCAGTTGCTATTTTTGTTCTAATTGTACTTGTTCATTCTAGTTAACTTACTGAGGGACAGATGGGAGAGACAAAACAAATTTTCTAGCCATAGGAGGAAGGCAGTCAATAAATTAGTCAATTTCCGGTCATGATTAAATGGGCACAAGCTATCCATTCATTTGTGTGTCCTAAAAATCAGTGATTTTAACGGTGTTGTTGAAATGAAGCCTGTAATAAGAGGAATTTGTTAACTACATTCTGGTGATGTTTGTGAGATACACAGATGATCTTCAGTGTTGTCTTTGAATTGGAAAGTTGTAGACATTGACTTAATGATAAATTTCTCAGGTTAAAAAAGGGTTTGTCTCAGTAGACAGTTCTCACATTTTGTCATTTCAGTTTTATGTGCTTGTCCTTGTACCCCACTGAGTTCCTGTCTTTTTCACTTTGGCAGAAAGATCTAAACATCGATGATGATTAAATGGTGTGGGACCTATATAATTTCCTCATTGTTTTATTATTTAAAGATAATATAAATAATTAAATAAAGTCTGTGATGATATATAAGTAAAATAAGGGATCAGAAAGGTTATACCTAAACATCCAACAATTTTGAATTATAAATCATCCCAAATGTTAAAAAGCAATAACCTTTGCAACACTGAGCGTAATATTGAAAACATGAGCTACAAACTCAGATAGCTAATGTTACATCGTATCTGATAAGTTGATCAGCAGTGAACATGTTCATTTAATTTATTGGTGTAAGGTTGTTCATAGTAGGTTTTTAAAATCAATTTAACGTCTATAGCCACATTTTTCTATCATTCCTGTTATCAGTAATGTATGTATTCTCTCTATCTTCACCAATATGTAACTGTTTTATCTATTTGCTAATGCATTTCAAAAAACCAGTTTTTTGGTTTTATTGATTTTTCTCTTCTTTTTCATTTTCTCTTTTATTGTCTTTAGTCTTATTTTTTATTTTTCTTTCTCTTGTGTACTTACATTACTGAGAGTTTTGTCTCCGGTTTCTAGTGTCTTAGGATGGCAACTTAAATGCTTGAGTTTAGACCTTTCTTTTCCTTAAATATAAACATTTAAAGCTAAAACTTTGTTGCAAAGTACTGCCACCCATACTTTTAATAAGTTGTATTTTAATTTTCACTTGGTTCAAAATATACTAAAATTCCCCATGCTTTTTCTTCTTTCTGTTTCATATAGAAGTATTATTTACTCTTCCCCCATTTTTATTGAAATATAATTGGCATAAAGGCACTGCATAGGTTTAAGGTGTATACCATAATAACATAGAAGTGTTAATTAATTTCAAATACCTGAGATTTCACCAAATATATGTTTAATAACTTTATGTCACTGTGGTCAGAAAACATGTTCTGTGCAATATTAAACTTTTAAATTAATCAAGACTTTATCACCCTGATTACTGTCTGCTTGGTGAACATAATGGGCACACCTGGAAAGTCATTGGAAAGCCCTACAAACATCCGTTAGACCACACAGGATGGTGGTGCTAACTCTTCCATGACCCTCTTGTCTCTATTCTAACACTTACTGGGGAGTGTTGAAATCTCTGCCTAAAATTCTGATTTGTTGTATTTTTAGTTCTGTCATTTTTTCCTGTATGTACTTTGAAACTCTGCTGTTGAATTTGTGAGTAAGCATTTAGGATTATTATATCTTCTTGATTAATAACTAACCCCTTGTTACAAATTTTTTCCTCAATATCTATGATAATATTATGTTTTGAGTCTGTTTTTCCTGCAATTAGTTTAACTGTCCAGATTTATTATAATTAATTTTAACTTATCAATTTTCTTTTTATTTTAACCTATCTTCTCTAACATTAAATTAAAATGGAGCCCAGGAAGGTTTAGTCAGCAAGGTTTAGCTTTTAACACAATTTGAAAAAGTCTGTCTTTTCATTGGAGTACTTTAGTCCATTTAAACTTCATGTTAAATGTTGTAAACTGGATTTCTATATATTCTCTGCTTATTTGTTTCTATCTGCATGACTTTCCTTCATTCATCTCTTTTTTCTCCTTTTGCTTTGTATGGGTGTGTTTTAATATTTCATTTAATCTTCAATGCCAACTGAAATCTCTCTTCATTTAAAGTTTTCATGGTCACTCTCCTGTCAATGATATGCATTTCATCACATCATAATCTACCTTCAAATAATGACATATTTCTTCACACATAATATAAATACCATACATCATTATATCTCCATTTATTTCATCCCACCTTTGTATAATTTTGATCATAATTTTAGCTCTAAATATGATATAAATACAGTAACACATTGTTATTATTTTGCATTGAACTTTCATTTGTCTTTTATTTTTTAATTTTTAATTTTTTTATTGTTGTTCAAGTACATTTGTCTCCATTTTCCCCCAAGAAAAATATTTTTTATCCTTTCATACCACCTTGCTATTTCTGGAGGGTTTTTTTCCAAGATTCCATCTGGTGTTATTTTTCTTCTGTATGAAGAACTTCCATTTACATTTTCCATAGTGCAGATCTGTTGGCACTCAATTTTCTTATAGTTTCACCAAAAATGTTTGGATTGGCTAAAGTTGTTCTGTAGCAGTTTCTCCCAAAGAAAAGCTTGAATGTTCGAAAGTATTCAACGATAGCATTTGTGTTTGAGGACTATTAAATTCAGCCTTCATCCTTGGCTCACACTTCCTCTTATTAACAATCTTAAAGCTCCTGCCCCATTTGTCATCCATTCTTACAGTTTCCTGAGGAGTTTCCAGAGGCTGACTTTCCCCCTTTTAAATGTGCCTTCACAATTTAACCTGGTTGCCCATATAAGTTTTTTAAAAATTAATGCTGAAGATCAGTAATTTAAATAATGCATAGCCATGTGTTCACAATTGGATATCAATTTTTCCTGAAATACTTATGTTCTTCTGTAGAATTTGAAGGTATCTTTTATTTTAGAAAATGTTCCTGAATTAGCCCTGGCTGGTGCAGCTCAGTGGATTGAGTGTGGGCCTGCAGACCAAAGGGTCATTGCTATGATTCTCGGTCAGGGCACATGCCTGGGTTGTGGGCCAGGTCCCTGGTGGCGGGATCATGAAAGGCAACCACACATTGATGTTTCTCTCCCTCTCTTTCTCCTTCACTTCCCTTCTCTCTCAAAAATAAATAAATAAAATCTTTAAAAAGAAACAAAGAAAATGTTTCTGAATTATAAATATTTGTTGTATATAATTATTGAATTTAATTTGTGGGATTCCAGTTTATACATATATTGAATCAACTTTGTGTTTTATATCGATAATTTACTGTCAGATTTTTTAAAAAAAGTTTATTTCCAACACATTTTGCTTACTTTTTAAATTTCTACCTCATATGTTTATTGTTGTGCTGTCCTTATGGTTGCTTCAATTTATTTTATTTCTCTGACAATTTTCCTTTTTTAATACTACTTTCTTGAGTTTTTCCAGTTCACATTCAAATACATCTGCTGTTGCCCAATTCTTCCATGAATCCTTTCATTTCTACACTGTGTTTTTTCTTTTTTAAATGATTACTTTATATTTGATGAGAGGAAAATATGTAATTCTTACAGATTTTTCCTACATGGCAACCTGTACCTGGTGAGTTTTTCTATTATTAACTCATGCTCTTCTGTTTTACTTATTTATAAAATATTTTCTATAGATATTAACTTCTTTGAATTATTTATTACTGAATGGACTGGGTTTCCAGACCAGCTATTTGTTGGGCGTTCTTGCAATGGACTAAGGAGCAGGAAATTGTTAAGGGTCTCTTCCAATTTCTTCAGAGACAGGCTGCATTCTAACCTCAGGGCTTGCCTGGCTCCACCTCCTCTGCGATTGTAAAGATGTACGGGCCCTGAAGGTGCTTCCCTTAGGCCACTTTCCACACCCGCTTTGTTGACACACAGCATACAGCTTTTATGCTGTGCAGTTTCACCTTTCGTAAACACACTTTTGTTAATTCTGTAGAGATCGGTGGGCACTGCCTTCCTTCTCTGCTTCTCTCTACTTCTTACTATGAGTCTCCTGCAGAGACTCAGCAGGCTTGTGCAGTCTTGCAAATAATCTCTGGATTGATTTTTAGTTTCATCAACATTTAAACTTGCATATTTTTATGTTTTCCTTCTGATTTTGCTTAAGTTTCCAGGAGCACAAGGGGGAAATGCTGACTTTAACCATTTATGTTCATATTGAATTATCTGTTTAAAATGTTTTATCACCATATGATTAATTTTATTGTATTACAAAATAAACAATAAAATGTATACTCTCAAAGACACTGGAACTTTCCATTGTATTTTCACTCTTTGACCTTTCATTCTATGCTTTTGGGAAAAAAGTCTCCAATCGTTGAATTAAGTATCAGTGAAATCCCAACAGCTTACAGGACTGGGTTAACTGTTAATACAAAGTCCAAAGCCCTTCCTCCCCAGTCACAACGATTGCACATTGCTTTCTTCCATTGCAGTGTTTTTTCTCAGGCATATTTAGGGATGGGATATGAAATGTCATTGTCAAGTGGTGTGCGTGTTTTTGTTTTGTGTTTAAATTCCCCGCTGGACGTTTATATCCACTTTCATTATGATATTATGATGGCCACTGAATGCCAAGTATTTCAGATATCCTGTCTTTCTTTCAGAAATATTTGAAGATATTTGTGGTAAGCAGCTGTGGACATCACTTTATAAAGCAGTCTGGCTAAGAAAAATGTATTTCAGTGCCCCTGATTCAAAGCCCCTGTGCGGCAATAATTGATTGACCAGGATGAATTCTAATCGCCATAAACAAAATCAGCATAACTTAAAGATAGTTAAATATATCTGCACTGGCATACTTTAAATCTTATAATAACTTTGTACTTTGTCTTCTTCTTTCCATATATGCATATTCATTATCCCCTCTGAAAACCTATATCCCATTGAAGACATATTTCAAATTAAATTTGTCTTTATGCATGGGATTTAAAAGATACAGCAATGACGGTCATAAATTTTGCTCAGTGATTGGATGCATCTTGTTTCCATGGTGATTAACATGGAACCCAGTTGCCAGCCTATTAAATATAACTTACATTCAGTTCCTGGAACTGGAGTCAGATTTTAGTTAACTGTAGTTTTGCCAGGAAGGACTAAAATGTGGTAGTCCCTGGTAAGACTTGGCTTATTGAAATACTTACTTTTCTCAGATTTACCCCACCACCTCTTCACTGTGTTTGTAAATCTTCACTTAATATGCACCAAGACTCAAAGATTAATAACCAAGATAAATGAATGGTCACGACCTTCATTTTCCTACTCACCTACATTAGATTCCTCATCACCAGCTTTTCTCTGTTTTCTTAGTGGCAAAACATTGAGGTAGATGTGTTTTCTATTTGCAAGTTATTTTTGACATAAAAGAACTTTAAATGCATGTTGACAAGTGAAGGAAGTCAATTTGAAAAGGCTTCCAATTATATAATGTTCTAGAAAAGGAAATGATCAGTGGTAGGAGAGGAAGGGAGGCGTGAACGGACGGAGCAAAGAGGACCTTTAGGGCAGTAAAACTGTTGTGTATCATACTATAATGGTGGATACCTGTGATTATATATTTGTTAATAAATAATGTACAACACAGAGTGACACTTAATGCAAGCTATAGACTTTAGTTTACTAATAATATATCAACATTCACTCATCAGTTATAACAAATGTAACATACTATTGCAAAATGTCAAGTATAACTTTAGGTTTACAGCAAAATTGAGCAGAGCATACAGAGATTTTCCGTCTACCCCCTGCCCCCCACATGCATGGCCTTCCTCACTAGCAACATGCTCCCCCAGAGTACTATGTGCATTTGTTACAACTGATGAACCTACATTGATACATCATAATTATGCAAAGTCCATAGTTTACATTAATGTTGACTCTTGGTGTTGTTCATTCTATGGGTTTTGAAAAATTTTTAACAACATGTAAATACCATTATAGCATCATACAGACTAGTTTCACTGCTGAAAAATCTGTGCTCCGCCTATTGTTCCCTCCTTCCCTCAATCTCTGGCCACCACTGATCTTTTTACTGTCTACAGAGTTTTGCCTTTTCCAGAGTGTCCTGTAGTAGGAGTCATACATGTATCCTTTTCAGAATGGCTTCAACTTAGTAATATGCATTTAGGATTTCTCCATGTCTTTTTATAGCTCAATAGCTCATTTTATTTTAGTGCTAAATGATATTTCATTGGCTAGATGCTCCACAGTTTATCAATTCACCTACTCAAGGGCATCTTGGTGGCACCCAAGTTTAGGTAATTATGAATAAGGCTGCTATAAACACTCATCGTAGGTTTTTGTACTGACATAAGTTTCAACTCCTTTGAGAAAAACCAAAGAACCTGGTTGTTGCATCACAGAGTAGGAGTATGTTTGTTTTTGTAAGACACCCCCAAATTGTATTCCCACCAGAAATAAACAACAATTCCTTTTGCTTCACATCATCATAGCATTTGGTGATGTCAGTGTTTGGAATTTTCACCTTTCTAATAGGTGTCTAATCTCATTGCTGCTTTTTTTTGTAGATTTCCTCATGCTGTGTGATGTTGAGTATGTATATCTCATTGACAAAGTGTCTGTTCACGTCTTTTGTCCATCTTTAACTGAGTTGTTTTAATCTTGTTAACTTTTTAAGTGGTTTTTTAATATATTTGGATACCCATTGTTTAATAGAAAGGTGTTTTGCAAAGATTTTCTCTGAGTCTGTGACTAATCTTCTCATTCTCTTAACAGTGTTTAATATAAATGTTTAATTTTAAAGAAATCCACCTCATCATTTCTTCCTTTTGTGGTTTGTGCTTTTTGTATTTTATTGGAAAGTTCAAGGTCATCTATATTTTCTCCTACATGTCTTCCAAGAGTTTTATAGCTTTACATTTTACATTTAGGTCTGTGATGTATTTTGAGTTCATTTTTGGAGAACATATAAGATCTGTGTCCAAGTTCATTTATTTATCTATCTATTCATTTTGCATGTGGATATCCACTGCCCAGCACAATTTGTTAAAATGACATTTCTTCTCTCCTTTGAATTGTCTTTTTCACTTGTTAAAGGTCAGCTGACTATATTTGTGTGGGTGTATTTCTGGATATTATTCCTCTCAATTGATCTATGCGTTTATTCTTCCACCAGTACCACA
>VMDR010029276.1:0-12811 GCA_007922815.1 Macrotus californicus | reverse complement strand
GGCAAATGAGGAAGACCATTAATTAGACAAATAATGATTTTTTAAATTCCACTCTATCTCAACATTATCCCCCTATAAATTTTCTTTACACATCACTATCACACAAATCTCTCTAAAGCCATCATGCCATCTCTCTATTTTAGAAACTATAATACATTTCTATTGTTTTTTAACCAAAATCAAGTCTTTTGGCCCTGACACTGAAAGTCTCACCACTCTACATGTATTTTCCACCACAGCCCAGTGCACACCCTGCCATCCTCACTCCACCCTAACCAGTGGGTTTCTTCACCCCACATACTATATTCTTTTTACTATTCTCTACCCACTATACAATCTCTGAATTTCTGCAATACTTAAAGTGTATGCGTAATCCAGCATTTGATTAATTTCCAGTTAGTATTGTGGATATACATGTGTAAGTCTTTTCTACCCCCATTAAATGGATCACTAGCTTTCCAAAGGAAGCAATCTGCCCTCCAATGCCTAGCAAATTCTGAATACATTAGACATACACACTTAAAATATTAATGTTAATTTGATATGATTTCTGGTGATAGCAGCTATAAATGCAGAATAACAAGAATACACCCAAGGTGAAGGTAGAAAAGGTTAAAAAAATCTAAATTATTTTAAAACAACAAAATCTCTATGCCCTCTTTAAAAAACAGAGAATTTATTTTTCCTTTTTAAATATATTTTATTGATTTTGCTATTATGGTTGTCCCATTTCCCCCCCTTCATTCCCCTCCACCCTACACCTGCCCTCCCACCCACATTCCCACCCCTTAGTTCATGTCCATGGGTCATACATGTAAGTTCTTTGGCTTCTCCATTTCCTATACTATTCTTAACCTTCCTCTATTTTGTACCTACAATTTATGCTTCTTATTCCCTGTACCTTTTCCTCCATTCTCCCCTCTTCCCCTCCCTGCTGATAACCCTCCATGTGATCTCCATTTCTGTGATTCTGTTCCTGTTCCAGTTGTTTGCTTACTTTGTTTTTGTTTTTGTTTTTTAGGTTTGGTTGTTGATAGTTGTGAGTTTGTTGTCATTTTACTGTTCATATTTTTGATCATCTTCTTTTTCTTAGATAAGTCCCTTTAGCATTTCATATAATAAGGGCTTGGTGACGATGAACTCCTTGAACTTGACCTTCTCTGGGAAGTGCTTTATCTGCCCTTCCATTCTAAATGATAGCTTTGCTGGAGAGAGTAATCTTGGATGTAGGTCCTTGCCTATCATGACTTTGAATACTTCTTTCCAGCCCCTTCTTGCCTGCAAGGTTTCTTTTGAGAAATCAGCTGACAGTCGTATGGGCACTCCTTTGTAGGTTACTGACTCTTTTTCTCTTGCTGCTTTTAAGATTCTCTCCTTATCTTTAATCTTGGGGAATGTAATTATGTTGTGCCTTGGTGTGTTCCTCCTTGGGTCCAACTTCTTTGGGACTCTCTGAGCTTTCTGGACTTCCTGGAAGTCTATTTCCTTTGCCAGATTAGGAAAGTTCTCCTTCATTATTTTTTTAAAATAAGTTTTCAATTTCTTCTTCTTCCTCTTCTCCTTGCGGCACCCCTATGATTCAGATGCTGGAACGTTTAAAGACGTCCTGGAGGTTCCTAAGCCTCTCCTCATTTTTTTGAATTCTTGTTTCTTCATTCTTTTCAGGTTAAATCTTTCTTCCTTCCTTCTGGTCCAAAGCATTGATTTAAGTCCCAGTTTTCTTCCTGTCACTGTTGGTTCCCTGTGCATTTTCCTTTATTTCAATTTTCATAGCCTTCACTTTTTCCTGTATTTTGCAACCATACTCAACCAATTCTGTGAGCATCCTAACTACCAGCATTTTGAACTGTGCCTCTGATAGGTTGGCTATCTCTTCATGGCTTAGTTGTATTTTTTTTCTGGAGCTATGATCTGTTCTTTCATTTGGGCCATTTTTTTTTTTCCATCTTGGCACACATGTTACATAGTAAGGGGCAGAGCCTTAGGTATTCGCCAGGGCGGGGCAGACCCAGCCACTGCATTGTGGCACTGTCTGTAGAGGAGGGGTCTGAGAAGGAACAGTGCCACTTGCTCAGCTCTTGGTCAACTTTCAGTCATTTCCTCCACTACCCACAAGCAAATTGGGCCCTTCTGGTGCTGATTCCCTGGTGGGTGGTTTTGTGTACATTCTAGGACCCTGGGGGTCTCTCCAAGGAACTCTCCTGTGAGACTGGGAGTTTCTCCTGCTGGCGCAACACCCACAGGTTTTTTCAATCGGAAGTTTTGAGGGGGTTTTTCCCCTCGTTGGAACCCTGGGTTGAGCAGTCTGTCTTGCTTCCCAGTTGTTCCTCCCAGTTGATCTTCACCCACATGTGGGACTGCCTGCTCCACAGGCCACCACCACACCTTGTCCAGGTCCTCCAGCCACCGCCTTGCTGTATGACCTCTCTATCTGGCTCCCCATCTCCACCCCTCCTACCGGTCTGCATGAATCTTTCTTCTTTAATTCTTTGGCTATTGGACTTACATACAGTTCAATTTTCTGGCAGATCTGATTTTTTTGTTTGTTTGTTTTTAAATGTGTTGTTGTCCTTCTTTCGGTTGTGTGAGGGGGCAAACTGTATCTACCTATGCCTCCATCTTGGCTGGCAGTCCAAGAATTTATTTTTTCAAACAACAAAAGTCCCTCTTCCAACTAAACAGTGGTTTGACTCCCACAAGAAAGGATTAATATATACCCAGAACACACAAAATACATGTGTAGACTTGTCCCAATGTGAAATCCCAGGTTTTACTGGAGAAAGTGGAACTGACTGAGAGAGGACAAGGCATGCTTCTTTTTTTTATTGTTACTCAACTACAGTTGTCTCCATTTTCACCCCACTACACACCCCCCATCCCACCCATCACTGCCTCTGAACCTACCCCCTTTGGTTTTGTCCATGTGTCCTTTATACATGTTCCTTGATGGAACTTGAAAGCATAATGTTAAGTGAAATAAGCCAGACAAATACCATATGATCTCACCTATAAGTGGAACCAAATCAACAAAACAGACAAGCAAGCAAAATACAACCAGAGACACTGACATAAAGAACAAACAGACAATAACCAGAGAGGAGAGGGGAGAGGGATAACAAGGCATACTTCTTAAGAACTACATGAAACATCAACTCATATGCATCGGTATTGCCAAGCAGATCTGAAGGATGAACAGGTGGCTTCACAAAATTCTAATGCACAGAAACCTGGAAGGACAATAACAGACCAGTAGTTCATTGATTTGGGATCACCAGATCCACCAGCAACCCTTGCTGCAAATACAACAGACCAAAACTCTGTTAGTAGTACACTCCAGGCAGGGATGTCCTATAACCGGCTTGTCAGCCAGACAGTAATGGGCCAGGCTCGGGTGAGCTCCAGCACTGGAACTACTGGGCCGTGCATTTCTTTGGGGAAGCTCCCCAATAAGTTTGCATTTAGAGAAATATTGTGTTTTACTATCATTTATACATGGCCAAAGAGATATTCCAGGTGGAATTTTATCTTCTCATAAGCTGCTAATAAACTAATGAAAATGTTTTGTTACAATTAATATGACAGATAATAGACCCTTCTCCTGATCTTATTGGAATAAATTTACCTAGTGGACTAAGAGAAAAACTGTACCCTGAAGGACTTCTAAAATCGAAAGTAATTATATTCCAAATTCTATGGATGGCAACTTACTTTATTCCAAGGTAAAAATGTTTGATTCACATTTTTTTAACTTTTATTTTTATTTTTTATCTGTCAATTATAATTTATAGTCAATATTATTTTTTTCATAGCCCCTATTTGTCTTGCTCTCCTCCAGAAGGCATATTTTTTAATTTTTCAATTACAGTTAACTATCAGATATAGATTGATTCACACTTTTACATTGAAAACCTGAGTTCTCATCCATGGCCTCACCTTCTCCAAAAACCACTGAATATTCTCCTTTTCCAAGCCTTTTGTGATCAAACAGCAGCAGAAGTGAACTTTACTGTTTACCACCTGACTCCTGAGCACAGCTCCCAGGTGCGGTGCCCTTCCTGTTCCGGAGGAGCAGGATGACTGCCTACGAAGTGGCCTCCCCTAGGAAGCAGCCTCTGGCGAAGAACCAAAGAAAGTGTTGTAGGCAGGCTGTAGGATATTACTGTTTCACAAGTTTTTATTAGGTCCAAGGAGCAAAATATTTCTTTCAGTATATGTTTTCACATAAAAAATGAAATGAAATTTGTGGAATTCTATGAAATACATTAACGCAAGGAAATAAATAGCCTTTGCTGTGTTGATGCAGTGATTGAGGTGAAAATGTTTATTTAGTTGAACCATTCATGCATTTGCCTTATTTCATCATTTCTGTTTATTAGGACTATATTACCAACTGGGCTTGCTAAATGAAGTGTCTGTCTCTACTGCCATTCAACAATTTGCTTAAAATATGCTTAGGGTCCTTTCAGGATAGTCTAGGCAGAGATTCTTATCATTGGTAGATCACATTGATAATTTTTTGTGTAGACAAACTCAGATGTCTATTAGGCAATTACATTTCCCCCAGGAGGGTGTTATAATTCATCTATAACTTTACTACTTAGAAGATAAAATATTTATAATAAAAAGAACACCAAAACAAATCACCAAGCCATCTGATGATTTCCAGAGAAGAAAATTTTTGGAATACCTTTGTAGTGTCTATTCACGCAAAATGAAGCAGAAAAACAAAGCATGGCTCAATTCAGGCAAACCACACATATGCTTTGTATGACATTGGGCAAATCATGAAGCTTTTCTCTGCTGTAAAAAATTCTGGCTTTACCAATTAGCACATTTGATTATTATGAGAATAAAATAAATCCCCAAATACATAAATATAAATAAGTACATATACATATAACACCACAAAGTTTTATGTAGACTAAAGTGGAAACATTTTCCATTTGATAATAGTTATCAGATGATTTGCAAATGATTATATTGTATAACTCAATAATTATGTATCTAGAAAACCTATCTTAAGGAAATAGTCAGAACTTATTCAAAGAGCTGTGCATAAGAATGTTTACTGAAGCACACTTTCAATTAGAAAAAATAGAAACAGGCCCTGGCTGGTGTGGCTCAATAGATTGAGTGCCGGCCTGCAAACCAAAGGATTGCCTGTTCGATTCCCAGTCCGGGCACATCCCTGGGTTGTGGGCCTGGTTCCCCAGTGTGGGGCATGCAAAACGCAACCAAACATTGATGTTTCTCTCCCTCTCTTTCTCCCTCCCTTCTCCTCTGTCTAAAAATAAATAAATAAAATATTTTAAAAAAAAGAAAAAATAGAAACAACAAAAATAGTGTATAGTATGCAGCTACTTAAAGTTTTACTTAGAGGAAAGATACAATGTTACATTTTAAATGCTGCAAAATTATACATGCAATATGATTTCAATTTTGAAGCATATATGTACATATAAAAGCAAAGACTGGAAGAAAATATATGATACCTTATTTCTGGGTGATTTTTAATTTCTTCTTTATACTTTTAGCTTTTTAAATGTCTTAAAATACCTATGTATTACTTTCAAAGTTTCAAAAAAGGAAAACTAAATGCTATTCTGAAAGAAATTTTTCCCAAAAATAATAAATAAAAATTGAAGTAAAATGAATACTTTATCATTTAAAATTGTTACAAAATACCATCTAGGCTGCCTACCTAGGGTATTCCTACTGTCCTTTCAAAGTATTCAGTTTAAGCCTCTCTTTGGGGAAACTGCATGATGTCATCTCACAAGTGGAGTTGAATCTCTTCTCCCCTATCTCACATACACACACACACACACACACACACACACACACACACACGCCCAGCCCAACCTCTGGTGGCCTCAGGATCCCAGGCCCCTCTGCTACGTTCTCATCATGCTGCACATGCACTGTGCAGGTCTGGTACTTGTGTATTTAGCATGACACCTTTGGCCTATGTTAGGGACAGCTTTAAGAAACTGTCTTATAAAACGAGTTCCTGTATTTAAGGTAAGGATATTTTTGAAGGTGAAATATGGTTCCCCAATTATGCATGAGGAACAATTGGGGAAAATTCTCTCTGGTCTCAGTTTCAGGAGTGTTCACCCTTCTCTAGGGCAACATGCTTGATCTTCATCTTGTGAACATTGTGAATCATGTAATTAATCATGTTTCCCCTTGATCTGTTGGCTGCTAGAAAGTTAGCATTTAACCTGTGACCCAGCTCTGGCAAACAAACAAACAAACAAAAAAAAACCCTGCACAGCCTGCTTTTAACGTGTGCCACTTGCCAGGTGCATCATTGTACTTCTGGGCATTTCCTTTCCTTGTTACCCCTATTTCCTCACTTTTAAAAAGATATCTAATCTTGGTGTTCAAATGTATCATTATCACTCTTAAGACTTTTTCTGAAACTAATCATGTTATATGTAAATCAGCCAATTAATGAGACACAACTTGAATTCATTTTTGTACCATTATTTTATGTCTTATTGTACAAAACATTATATTTTCTCTGTTAGAGCCAATGTTATTTGATTACTGAATTTATTTATTGTTCTCTGTGAAAGCAAATATATTTCTACATTCTTCAAATATATTCTTTTTAAACATTGAAATAATTAACTGGGGAAGTGTTTGTTTTTTCTCCAAATTATTTTGGTGATTTGTCAAGAAGGCTACCATGTGAATGACAGTGTGAGTGATTGGGCAGAAATTTTAATTTATTCTAATGACTAAAATCTTAATTTACAACATCAACCATGTTTTAAAATATTCAGACATCTGTTCCAGTTGCAATGCAATGGCAAAGATGCATTTCTTTCTTCTTGGCAAGCATTACAAACATGTCTGTTATTTACAAGCCTGTTGCCTCATCCATCAAGGTTGCTCAGAGCAGCAGCGTTTAGTGACTAAATAACGCATGGCAAAGAATGATAAAAAAGAAAGATGATGCCAGCTATAGTTACATTAATTCAAGAACATCAATTATAAATTTTAAATCTCCCATCAAATAAGTGTTCCCCAAAAGGAAGTTTGGCCACCACCTCACCACAACCTCTATAAACACGATCAGCACAGTCATAGCAATCATTGTGCTGGGCTTTCTTTTTTGCTCGTCGGTCTCATAGCAAAGTCTCAAACTAATAGGAGACCTCCAAAAATTCCAACAGACCAGCCCACAGTAAAATTAAACTGGCAATAACTATAGGGAGAGGAAAATATTTTAGCAGAACATTCAATTTCGTGAATTTAGGTTTTCTCTCTTACTTATTTTCTAAAGCACATTTGGTGTCTTCGGGGATTTTTTTCCATCTTATTCATAGTTGATTATAGGACATCTCTCTAAAGGATATCTGGAGGGGCAAAGAAAATAACCTTAGAGCACTTTCCTCCTGAAGAAGGCCCTCTTCTGGTTACTTATGGATAAATGCATTTCTGCTTCCTCTTGAGTATTTCCCAAGTGACTAAATAAAATATAATAAGGGTATTTTTAGATTTAGAGAAACCACGTGTAATGAATTGCCTATAAGACAGAAAAAAAATAGATAAAATGACACGTCTTTTGACTCTTCGTTTAGACAGCTCATAGGCAATAACAACCCATAACTCTCTAGGAAGTATCAGGTCTAAAATTCTGTTGTGTAGTAAGAACCTGTTTTGCCATAACTTGGCTGACCTAAGGTCAAGGTTTGGGAGAGCCAGCTGACTTGGAAGACTAAGGCAGATACTCTAAAACCAGATGCACAGGGAGCTGAATCAGGAAACAGAAGCATTAGATCAAACAAACAGTCCCTCTGCTACTAAAGTTTATACAATCTCTAATTGCATAGCAAACACTGATTGAGTAGCTAAAGCACTACTTCTATTTTCTAGTGTCCCAGGTACTCTGTTAAGCCCAGGGAGTCCAAAAGTTTGTGAAACATGGTTCCCATCCCCAGAGCAGCACAATGTAACTAACCCACAGATAAAGAAAAAACAGCAATAAGAGTTCCCACGTATTAACACTTACTCTGTGCTATCCACTTGATGTGCCTTTTCTCATTTATTCCTTACCACAATCCCAGGAGGGATTTTTTTTTTCTGGGCCATGCTCAAGGCAAGGAAACAACCATCAGCATGAGGCTGATTCTACCACCCACACGGGTCAACCCAGCATCACAGTGTGACAGCTGTCCCCACCTCCTCAGGGCCCCCCCACCACTCTTCCCCAGCTCCCTTCCCATTTTTTCTCACAGGTGTTTTCCCCAATACATGGGACCAACCTTTTAATCCCATCTTGGTATCTACTTCTTGTCTGATTCAAACATGTTAAGTTTGAGATGTTAACAAACAAATACCCAAACGAAGATATCTAGTAGGCAGTATCTAGTAGGCAATATCTAACAGGTCAAGGTTGGGAGGGAAGATATAAAATAGGATTCATCAGCACAGAGATTGTATTTGAAGCCATGGGGCTTGGTAATATAGTTTTATTCAAACCTGACATCATTCAGTGTCTACATCCCAGCTCTCTACTTAAGAAGAATAGCCATTAATATACTATTTTATGCTGAAGTGTGTTCTATGATGGATGCTCCTGTGAAAATGTCTGCATTTTTAATTAGGATGCCCATGGAGTGAACCCACAGGATCAGTCTCTTTTAATAGAATGTCAAGTCCCACAGCAACTGAGTGAGATAATTTTGACCCTTCCCTACATCCTTTCAGATTCAGACTCATTGTCACTGTGACTAAATCAAACTTCTAAAATTTCCTGTTTCTTCTCCTTTTATTTTTATCATCCAGTTTTTGCTCTCCAGACCAAGTCATTCCTTCACCTTCTTGCCAGTCTTTTTCATTTTTCTTCAATAATCACTATTTTACTCCTAGAAGAGTTTTCTAAGAACTTTTCCTGACCGTACTCAGGAATATGTAGTTAAGACTCCCAGTCTTCCCGCAACATAAATTCTGTGAAGGTGCAAGATCCCCAATCTAATCCAAACAGACCCTCGGAAGTGAGATATGTGGCAGAAAACAGAAAAACTGAAGCATACATTGCATAACAAGAAAATGATATGGATGTGGAAGAGCAAAAGTCAGAGAAGCAGAAGAGAAGTGGAACTAGAAAGTTTCTTTTTTTATTTCCATGTAACGCTTCCAGCAAGAATGCTCTCTAAATTTAGTGTTTTCTCTCCTTCCTCAGTTGTTATGTTTACCTCCCGTCTGCGTCTCTTCTTTGCCCCACTGCAGGGTTCCTTCCTCCCAATAACAAAAATTGATCAACTAGATATAAAATTTACTAAAAGTACATTAATGAAGTTAGGGGAAATTATATCTACATTCTCTAGACTGGTGAATAACCATTGTTAACTTCTCAGTGGTGTTACCTTCCTCCATTGGTATTTTCAGCACCCCTCAGAACCTAATGGTAGAACAATAGTAGAAAGCCTGAGTATCCCCCTGGAGGCAATGGAGCAGGATTCTTAGATCCAACTGTCCTCAAAAATCCAAAATGTATAGTCAATGTGCCTGATCGGTATTTGTAAAAAAAAAAAATCTGGGTTCCTTGGTACCATCTCCTCTGGACCAAAGGTTGCTAGCAACTACCCCCTGGCTCAGCCCATGTACTAAAAATAGCTTAGAAAGGCCATCAGGAATCTTTAGAGACACTAAAGGTTTATTATCAACCTCAAAATAAACCACCACTGTGACTAATAATCCCAGGAAACACTGCAATACAACAACATGAAGCTAGCCTTGATGTTTACCTGCTCTCCAACAAAAGTTTTAATTAAGACCATTATGGGACCTCCCTCTGCCCCAAGGAAACACAATGCCAATTTTATAACACTAGATGGAACAGTAAGATTAAATTTGAAAATTTTAAATGCAATCTTCAGCAGTGTGTCTACTTTGTAAATTGAGGTATACCTCAATATACAGTTTGCCTAAAGCTCCAAGAATAACAAGAGTAATCTGGGAAACATAATTGACGTTAGTGTGAAAAATAACATCATTTAACGTGTTTCACTTGCCTAAGGAAAGAACAGCTTACAAGTACACTTTCTGTGAACTGTAAATACCACAGAGATTTTAGAGAGAATGAGAAGAGATTAAGAAAAAAATAAATGCAGATTGGCTATCAGGAAAAAGAAAAACTCTCTCCATATCATGAACATCTCCCCTCTGGGGTTAATTAGGACATTAAATGGACTCACTCAAGAACTAGTAATGACTTCAACCCTAGGATATGTAATCATTCTAAATTAGACCTGAGAACAGGAATAGCGTAGGTGCCCACTGTTAAATCTTTACAGTTGTTTCTCCAGCCTCTTTATGAGTAAGCTCAACATTCATGTTTCATGAAGGTAAATTGGGGGGAAAAAATACCATGTTCCAGCAGAATACCATGTGTAACACAAAGAGTTGAAGATCCCTAGAGGAGCTCCCATGAACAGAGAGTGCTCACTCCTATCTGCCTTATAAAGCAATCTCACAGTGGATATGCTTCTCTCCCCTTTTCTGCTTTGACCCCACATTGTTCCAACTCAGCATCAGAGGAAGATGATGTACTACTGTTCTCCAACCTCAAAGACTGGAGTGTTGGAGAATACTAAAAAACAACACTCCTGGGAGAAATATAACTTTTCTTAGGAAGGACAGGGGGCAGGGTCAGTGATAAAATACTGTTTCAGTTGCCTTCAGAGCAGCAAATATATTTATTTTTAACATTTTTTATTGTTTTTCAAGTACTGTTTTCTGCCTTTTCCTCCCACCTCTCCCCACCACCCCAGCCCTCCCCATCTCCCTCCCCTGTTTCCACCCCCCCTTGTTATTGTCCACGTGTCCTCTATAATTGTTCCTGCAAACCCTTCACCCTTTTCCCCTCTTACCCCCCAGCCTCTCCCCTCTGGTCACTGTCAGCCTGTTCTCAATTTCAGTGTCTTTGGTTATATTTTCTTTGATTGTTCATTTTGTTGATTAGGTTCCTGTTAAAGGTGAGATCATATGGTATTTGTCTTTCACTGCCTGGCTTATTTCACTTAGCATAATGCTCTCCAGTTCCAACCATGCTGTGGCAAAGGTTAGGAGCTCCTTCTTTCTATCTGCTGGGGAGAATTAAATTGTGTAAATGTACCATAGTTTTTTGATCCATTCATTTACTGATGGGCACTTAGGTTGCTTCCAGCACTTGGCTATTATAAATTGTGCTGCTATGAACATCGGGGTGCATAGGTTCTTTTGCATTAATGTTTCAGGATTCTTAAAATATAATCCTAGCAGTGGAATTGCCGGGTCAAAAGGCAGTTCCATTTTTAGTTTTTTGAGGAAATTCCACACTGTTTTCCACAGTGGCTGCACCAGTCTGCAATCTCACCAACAGTTCACTAGTGTTCCCTTTTCTCCACTTCCTCTCCAACACTTGTTGTTTGTTGCTTTATGATGGCCATTCTCAATTGTGTGAGGTGGTATCTCATTATGGTTTTACTTTGCATCTCTCTGATAGCAAGCAATACTGAGCATCTTTTCATATGTCTCTGGACCCTCTGTATGTCCTCCTTGGAGAAGTGTCTGTTCAAGTCCTTTGCCCATTTTGTAACTGGGTTGTTTGTCTTCCTGCAATGGACTTGTGTGAGTTCTTTATATATTTTGGAGATCAGACCCTTGTCTGAAGTATCATTGGCAATATGTTTTCCCATAGAGTTGTTCTCTTTTCATTTTATTGCTGTTTTCTTTAGCCATGCAGAAGATTTTTATTTTGATGAGATCCCATTTGTTTATCCTTTCCTTTATGTCCCTTGTTCTAGTGAACAATATTTTCTAGTGAAAATATTGCTGTGTGGAATACCTAAGATTTTCCTGCCTATGTTCTCCTCTAGGACTTTAATGGTATCACAACTTATATTTAAATCTTTTATTCATCTTGAGTTTATTTTTGTGTATGGTATAAGTTGGTGCTTGAGTTTCATGTAGCTGTCCAGCTCTCCAAACACCATTTGTTGAAGAGGCTATTTTTACTCCATTTTATGCTTCTGCCCCCTTTATTGAATATTAATTGCCTATAGAGACTTGGGTTTATTTCTGGGCTCTCTGTTCTGTTCTATTGATCTATGTGTCTGTTCTTATGCCAGTAACAGGATGTTTTGATTACTGTTGCCTTGTAATATAGTTTGATATCAGGTATTGTGATTCCTCCTGCTTTGCTCTTCTTTCTCAAAATTGCAAATGACCCCTTTTGGGGTCATTTATGGTTCCAAATAAATTTTTAAAGTATTTGTTTTATATCTGTGAAATATGCCATTGGTACTTTAATAGGTATTGAGTTGAATCTATAAATTGCTTTGGGGGATATGGACATTTTGATGATGTTAATTCCTCCAATCCATGAACACAGTATATGTTTCCATTTCTTTGTGTCTTCTTTAATTTCTTTCTTCAGTGTTATGTAGTTTTCTGACTACAGGTCTTTTACATCCTTGGTTAGGTTTATTCCTAGGTATTTTATTTTTATTGTTGCTATATCAAATAGGATTTTTTTCCTGATTTTTGTTTCTGATGTTTCATTGTTGGTATACAAAAATGCCTTTGATTTCTGAATATTGACTTTGTATCCCGCTGTTTTGACAAATTCATTTATTAGGTCGAGCAGTTTTTTTGTGGAGTCTATAGGATTTTCTATGTACACTATCATGTCATCTGCAAACAGTGACAGTTTTGCTTCCTCCTTTCCAATTTGGATGCCTTTTATTTCTTTTTCTTGTGTGATTGCTGTGGCTAGGACTTCCAATACTATGTTGAATAGGAGTGGTGAAAGTGG
>VMDR010029275.1:0-12813 GCA_007922815.1 Macrotus californicus | reverse complement strand
TATAAAAATGCAACTGATTCCTGTGTGTTGATTTTATAACCTGCAATTTTACTGAATTTATTGATTAATTCTAAGTTTTTTGTTAGAGTCTTTAAAACCATATATATATGGTCATGTCATCTGCAAACAAAAACAATGTTACTTCTTTCTGAATTGGATGCCTTTTATTTATTTTTCTTTCCTAATTGCTCTGCCTGGGACTTCCAGTACCGTGTTGGATAGGACTGCTGAGAGTGGACGCTCTAATCCTTAGAGAAAGAGCTCTTACCTTTTCACCACTCAGTGTGATGTTATATGAGGAGGGCCTAAGGGACCCTGGAATTTACTTATTAAAAAAACGTGTATTTACTCTTACATGTTTAAACTTCAGTCACCTTCAAAGTACTCTCCATTTGATGCACTAAATATCTATCGAGATTTTTTTCCACCGCTCAAACAGTTTTGGCCTCATCAATTTTGATGCCTTTTAGTGCATCTGACTTTTTTTTGTTTCACCTCTTCCACATCGGCAAAACATTTCCCTTTGAGGACTTTTTTCATCTGGAGAAACTAACAACAACAACAACAAAACATCACCTGGGACAAGATCAAGTGAATAGGGAGGGTGGGGCACGGGGGTCATGCCCTTTTTGGTCAAAAAATGCTCAACACTCAGCACAGTGTGAGCAGGTGCACTTGTAAATCACCCATCATGAAATGGGCAGACACGCTAAAGAGTCTTCAGAAAAAAATTCACTGAGGCTGAACACAGCCTCTCACAACAAGGCCAGCCGGTACAGTAATACAGATGGGTTCCTAGAACACTCACCTAGCAGGGGCAGCCTATATCACAAAAGGCCCACCCTCCAGAAGACAATTCTGATTTTTAGGGGTCTTCCCTCACATACAGCCTTTATTATTTTTATGTTCCTCCATATGTGATTTTTGAGTTATCGTGAAAGGAAGTTGACTTTGTCATATGCTTTTTCTGCATCTACTGAGATGATCATATGATGTTTACCTTTCATTCTGTTAATGTGGTATATCACATTTATTGATACCCATATATTGAGACATATACTCAATCCCAAGGTGTACAACCCTTTTAATGCCTGCTAAATTCAGCTGGCTAATATTTTGGTGAAAATTTTTGTATCTATATTCATCAGGGACACTGTCCTTCCCTTCCCTTCCCTTCCCTTCCCTTCTCTTCCTTTCTCTTCCCCCTTCCCTTCCCTTCCCTTCCCTTTCCTTTTCTTGCAGTGTCTGTCTGGCTTTGTATCAGGGTAATGCTGGCCTCAGAAAATGAGCTTAGGAGTGTGCCCTCCTCTTTAATTCTTTTGAAAGAGTTTGAGGATTGGTGTTAACTCTTTAAATTCATCAGGAAAGCATCTAGTCCTAGGCTTTTCTTTGTTGGGAGGCCTTTGGTTACTTAATCAATCTCCATACTTGTTCTGGTCTGTTTAGATTTTCTATTTCTTCGTGACTCAATCTTGATGGATTTCGAAGAATTTATCCATTTCTTCCAAGTTTCCAATTTGTTGGCATGTAACTGTTCATAAGTTTCCTAAGATAATATGTATTTGTTTGGTGTCAGTTGTAATGTCTCCTCTTGACAATGGATCAAGTGCTTCTCATATCATGTTACTCGAACCTTGCTTCCGACGTCACGCTCTTTCTCTGTCACTTTTAACTCCCTCTTCCACTTTAAGGATCTTTGTGATTACATTGGGCCCACCCAGGCAATCCAGAATAATCATCATATTTTAAGGCCAACTGATTATAAAACTTTCATCAGCAACTTTAATTCCCCTTTGCTATGTAACAACATATTCACAGGTTCCAGGTGTTAGGACACTGACCTCTTTCATAGACCATTGTTATCCCTCCCACAGAAGGGTACACAAGGAGTTTTGATTTTGTAATGTTTTATTCCTTAAGTAGAGGATAAAAGTATTCTTTGTCTTTTTATTATGTCTCTTTACATGCCTCGAATACGTTTAAAAGCACTTGATGGGAGATTTTCTTCCAAGGTAGTTTTTCACACTTTCATAGAAACCCTAAAACCTAATGAGCTCACTCAGGAGCAGGAAGGAGTGAAGGGAGAGAAGAGTGGAAGAATCAAAGCCTTGGCCTTCCTTCAACCTAAACAGGTCCTCTTTTTAGTGCCTTTTCATATTCGACAACAAAACATTTCATTGGGAAAGAAAAAAAAAGATTCCCATTATTCAAACAAAAAAAGGAAAATATCACTGAATGAGACTGTAAGAAAAATTATAATAAAATAAAATTAATTTATATGGCACAAACAGTAGATAGTTAAGAAGCTAACTCAGGATTTAATGCTAGTCAAAGAGTTATGTTTAGTTCTACACAGAAGCTGAATGATGCCTTTGATAACTTTGCGGGCCTAAAGAGATAAAACTTAATAGTCCAAGGACCATGTAAGTCAGGGAGGGAGAAGGAAAGGGTGCTAGGAAATACCCATGCACTTTTGGTTGAGACTCTAAAGAAAAATACTCTAAAAATAACATGAACAAGAAGCATACTGATTCTCAGGGACACTAAAACTCAGTTTCAAATATCAAAGCCTAAAAGCAGATTAATGTAATCCCAGACTGCTAGCTCTTTCAGGCACCAGTAAAGTGCTAATTGTTGGAAGAGAAAATCTCCTAGGTATAAAGTTACTTTTAAAGTAAAATTTCAAACACAATGTCTAAAACATAATAAAAAATAAGCAGGTACGTGAGGAGATAAGACAATGAACAGAAAATGCAAACAACAGAAATCAACTCATAAAGACTCCAAATAGCCTACACAGTCTTTAGCATGTAATTTTCAAGATGATAAAAGACTGAGAATTCTGACAGTCTCAAAATCCCAAGAATAGGATACAACAAACTTTTGAGGGGAAAAATATTCTAAAACTGAAAAGATAGCTGTATTTCATAACACATGGATGAATTTAGAAGCAGAGGCATACAGCAGAAGGGATTACTGATGAACTAGAAGAGATCAGACAAACATTTTCAAAATAAAGAATGAAGTGACAAGATGAAAACCATGAAGGAGGATGAGACATAGGTAAGACCGACGAGAAGGACTAACACACATATAACTGGATCCCATCAAAGGAGAACAGAGAGAGACGAGAGAGAGCACAACCAATATTTAAAGACGCAATGGCTGAGAATTTTCTAGAACTAATGAGAGCACATTACAAATGCCAGAAGCATTATGAATCATAGCAGCACACGTAACAAGGGTGTTCTTTAGGTAGAAAGAAATGATAGAAAAAGGAAGCACAACAATGCAGACACATTACCTGCAAAGGAACAGTTAAAACTAACAGCTGATTGCTTAATAGAATCAACAGAAAACAGAAGAATAAGGGAGTCTTTTGTCTTTTCTGAATCTTAGTAGTGTTTCAGGGTGGGGGTGGGGGGACATTTATGAGGCTTTTGCGATCTAGCTCAATGAGATCTTTCACTGCAGTGGCCTGACTGGTAAAAGGCAAAGATAATGGCAATAGGCAAGAGTTTGAAATCGAGTTAAAGAGTAGAGCTTTTGATAAGCTTAGTTGAGGGGCATATTGTCCTGGGAAAGGGGTAATGAGTAGTTTGGTTTTTGGATAAAGGTAATTCGTGGACATTCCTGAAACAAACAAGATCATCTGCAACTTCATCTTGCTGAGCAAGAGTTCCTGGAATAGTAAAGCCATATTAAGGCAAACAGTAAAGCCATGTTAATGTAGTCAATGTGTGGTTTCAGGAGGTTTTGGTTTGGCTCTCAGTCCCCTTCCCGCCCCCTACCCCCGGCCCTGCCCCACATTACCATCTGGAAACACGATCAGTCCAGATCTCTATCCCTATATGAGATTTCATGATGAAATCTACGGGAGGGTACGAGCGTTCCTTCAAACTGTGTAGGAACCAGAGTTTCGTACGAAGAAACTGCTGCACCATTTAATGCTCTGGAGTTCACACACTTAAAGCACTATGACATGAGCGTTAAGAAAAGGATTATGATTGGAGTCTGCAGGACACTTAAAAAGTTTTACAAATTTTAAGTTGTACTTGACACAATATATATCACTCTCAGGTGTACAACATAGTGATTCAACATTTATATGCTTCTGAAGCGATACCCACGGTTAGTCTAGTAACCATCTGTTACAGTACACAGTTATTATGGTATTAATGACCGTATTTCCTATGCTGTACCTCACATCCCCATGCCTTATTCTATAACTGGAAGTCTGTACTGCTTAATCCTCTTCTGCCCATCCCCTACATCACTGCCCTGGCAACCATCAGTTTGTCCTCTGTATCTACCTACAAGTTTGTTTCATTTTCTTTGTTCATTTTTTTTTTTTTTTACATTCTGCATATAAGTGAACTCATACAGTTTTTGGCTTTCCCTGTCTGACTTATGTTGCTTAGCGTAATACTCTCTAGGTCTATCCTTCAGTCTACTTCTAAGCCAGAATCCAGGAGTGACAAAAGTAAGCTAAGAAAATAGATTCCACTTTATCTAAGGAGCCCACAAAACCAAATGTGGGGTTATTGGCAAAATTATCAATTCTGTGATTATTTTCTTTGCTTCTCCATTCTTTTTAGTAATAATAGTGATCCCAGGAAGGATTGAAGGGTGGTAAGCACGACATCTCCCCGAGACAGACCAAAATTGTATCTAAAGCGGCTCCTTTCTGAACTACTCCCTGTTCACACAGCCTCTTGGATAAAGAGTTCTCTTGGTCTTGTTTGCATTGTCCAGTTCCACTGCCATTCTCTGAACCTGAGTATGTAGAATTCTTCTTGCTAAATGGGCCTCTTGTAAAGCTGGAAGTGAGGAAGCTTGGTATGAGAATGAAACAATTCAGAACCCCTTTCGGTGGTTGGGGAGTTGGAGTCTCAGATCATTTCCAAGTAACTTCAGAGGAAACTGACGAGCCGAAAGGGACTCTGGGAGACACCAAGGTTGCAAACCCCTGACCAGCTGGCAGGCAGCGGCCAACAGACTTTCATGGCATAAGTTTATCATCAGTCTTTAGGAGCCACCTGATTACCTGCTGGGGCCAGACACCCCTGCTGGACTTGTCTACGAGCATTGCAACATTTTGATGTCACCTATCAAGAGTGACCCAGTGCCAGGTAATGAAACTTGTAGTGTCAATACGTAAGGGGGCTCTAAAGCAGAAGAGACTGGGGGTGGATTTAGGTAACCTGTCTTCATTGTGAGGTCTGTGAAAGTGAGACAACCTCCACATAAATGATCCATTCTCTAGTCCAAGGCCTCTTTCTGTGAAAGTTAACTTAAAAATCTACCTCCTATGAAAGATCCCTGTGTATTGCTTTGGTAGGGGTAGCAATCTTCTTTCCTATGAACTATATGAAAGAAGGCTTCTTGTGGAACTTGCTATTTAGAAAATTATTTCACATTTGAGTCTAGTTACCCAGAAAAGAAAATGATTCATTACAAGGAATTGGTACCAAGGAGATAAGTTCTTTCCCTCGGATTCAAGGACTGTCTTTCTCTGTGTGTTTCAAAAGACCACGTCTCCAGGTTTTAGATTACATAGGAGTTGTTTATGAAGATGCTGGGCAAAGGTTGCTTACATCTGTTGACTGACTACACGGCACGGGTTTCTGGCAGACAGTGTAGTCATGTCTGCTTGTAGTAGCTTGGAGTGTAGCATCATAGATAATTCCTAAACGTATGGGCTACTCGGTACTAACTAATAACTGAAGACTGGTTGAGCCCCAAAAGGAAATGATTTCATTGTCATTAAGGACAATGGCAGTTTCTTAGGCCATAGAAATTCTAAGGCCTTTGGTAACATTAGTTTCAGATTTCCCTTTGTTCTTTCTACCTTTCTTGAAGATTAGAGATGATATGTACAGTGAAGTTTCTGAGTGAGTGGAAGGGCTTTGGAAAGTTCGGTAATAATAGTTTCAACAAAATGGATGACCGTCATCAGAAAGACAGGTTGGCATTTCTCAGGCAGGGAACACAAAATTGAGTAAGTTTTTGTGCTGCTGTTTGAGCTGTTGATTTCCAACAAGGAAAGGGTTTAAGTCTACCCCAAGAATAAGCAAACAATGACCAGGATATATTCAAAACCCTTGTATGAAAACCATTTGGAGGTGTTCAAAGGTACCTTGAGGCTGGGAATCTTGTCCATGCCCCACTTTTACTGTTTTAACCAAGGATTATACTGGTGAGAGATGAGACAGATCAAAACATGCTCAGCAATTTCAGTAAAGTTTCCCATTGGCTGAGTTCACCAACCAATTTCTCCTTGCCAGGGTACATAATTTCATGTGAAAAATCCCCCAGGGTCCACCTGAGGGCTGTGATGCCACAAAGAAATTGTCCTGGGAGCGCTGGAGGTTCACTTTAGTAATCTGCACGCCTCCCTTTTTCAACTCGGGAGGCAGTCACTGCGTTCTGTGACAGCCTGTTTGGACCTCTTTAAAGATTTGGCCTTTCCTTATCATGAGGGATGCAATCTTAGTAACAGGTGCCTGTCTGCTGTAAGGATCAGCCAGGGCACTTCCTTTAACCATCGTGTTCTCGCTCTTTTGAAAAATAGGGCTTCTATCTGTGTAAGAGTTCTCTCCTTAGGAAGCACTTATGTTGAAGTCAAGAGCTCTCATTGTTTCCAGAGCATTCCAAAATTATGGACCACCCCCAAAAGCAGATCCACTCTCAGTTTGTATACATTAACTCTGTTACCTTTGGCTAACTAGCTAGCTAACTGGCAAACCTGGGTGAATTCTCTGAGTTCTGTCATCTGGGCATGTCTTGCTTCTAGTAAGGAGTCGCATTCTATGGGTGAGTTGAGATTTGTTCCAGTATATCCTGCTTCATGTTTTTTTTGTTTCGTCCTTAGGATATGACCCATTAATGACAGTAAGTCTGAATTTTCTAGAGTAGTTTATGATAAGTCTACTCAGGGCACATGCCAGCAGAGACTAGTTTCCCTTTTTCTGGGGGAAATAGAAGAGTAATAGGGATCAGCAAACTATCCTGCACAGGGCCAGCTATAAATGTTTTAGGCTTTGTGGGCCATATAAGTCTGTTGTGTATTTTTTTAAAAAATACAATCCTTTAAACATGGAAAAACCATCTATAGCTAATGGACAGTGATAAAAATAGAATGTGGGCTGAATTTGGCCATGGGCCATTGTTTGCTGACCCCTGAAGTGTTATAACAATGAATGGCAATGTGTGAGGGATAAAGTTAATAGGATTTTCTATGAGCTAAGCCTCCTTGCTGAGACATGTTCTGTCTTTTCAGTGAGCAACAAAGACTGTACAGCATGAAGGACCTTGCAGTTAAAAGGAGATTTTACTTTATTAATAAGATATTTTGGTCATCTGTAGGGGAAGCCCAAAAGAAAAGATACACAGACACTGAGATCTAGGGAGTCCATAAAAAAATGGCTTGTTCCCTACCTGATCTCCTTATAAGCAAGGATAGCAGATCCTTCAATGTTCTGGTGATTCATGCTCAATTATTAATAAATTGCTGAGAATCACCATATTTAAGGAAAACCTCTAATAAGGAGAGACCAAAATGGCTTGGAGGAAACAGGGACAATGCACAAAGGAGAAAAGAACACTTAAAACAACCATATCTTCACAAACAGATAAGTTATGGCATCCATAAAATACAGACAAGGCTATAAAAAAGAATATTCAGATGACAAATAAAAAATACATATGAAAGCAGATATAAAAAATTAAGTATAAAGGTTGAAAGAAAGATTAAAAAATGAAAGTGAGTAAAAGTTTTAAAAACGCAAACAGAGAGTTCTTGCCAAGATGGAGGCATAGGTAGAAACCCTTTGTTTCCTCCCACAACCAAAAGGAGGATAACAACCAATCTAAAATCAATAAACAACCAGAAGTGCCAGAAAATAAAACTGCATGGAACTCCAACCACCAAGGAATTAAAGAAACAGTCAACCAGCACAAACAAACTGGTAATACGGTGGACCAGAGAACCCATGGCAAGGCAGCAGACCACGCCAGCAGGGCTGGCTGAATGGGAAACTGGGACCCAGAGCTGACTGTGGACTATGGTAGGTGTTGCTGCGGTGGGAGAAACTCCCAGTCCCACATGAGGGTTTGGCTCATTGGAAAGGGGGCTGCAGCAGAGCCAAGGAGTTGCATTGTTCCCTCTCTGGCCTCTCCCCCAAAGGCAGCACCACATCGCAGCAAGGAGGGTTGCCCTGCCCTGGTGAATACCAAAGGCCCCGCCCCTCACAACTTAACAGGTGCCCCGTGACAAAGAAATATGGCCAAAATGAAAGAACAGAGCAAACTTCAGAAAGAGAGCTAAGCAATGAGGAGATCGCCAACCTATCTGATGGAGAATTTAAAGGCCTGGTAACCAAAATGCTCACAGAACTGATTGAGCTTGGTCGAAAAATGAAAGAACAAATGAAAGATACCCAAAATGAAATCAAGCAAAATATTCAGTGAACTAACAGTGACAGGAAGGAAACCAGGACTCAAATCAACGATTTGGAACAAAAGGAAGAAATAAACATCCAACTGGAACAGAACAAAGAAACAAGAATCCAAAAAAATGAAGAGATGCTTAGAACCTCTGGGATGACTTGAAACATTCCAATATCTGAATTATAGGGATGCCAGAAGGAGAACAGCAGCAAGAAACTGAAAACTTATCTGAACAAATAATGAAGGAAAACTTCCCCAATCTGGTGAAGGAAATAGATTTCCAGGAAGCCCAGAGAGTCCCAAAGAAGTTGGACCCAAAGAGGACCACACCAAGGCACATCATCATTAAGTTACCCAAGATTAAAGACAAAGAGAGAATCTTAAAAGCAGCAAGAGGAAAGGAGAGAGAGTTACTACAAAGGAGTGCCCACAAGGCTATCAGCTGATTTCTCAAAAGAAACCTTGCAGGCAAGAAGGGGCTGGAAAGAAGTATTCCAAGTCATGAAAAGCAAGGGCCTACATCTAAGATTACTCTATCCAGCAAAGCTATCATTTAGAATGGAAGGGCAGATAAAGGGCTTCCCAGATAAGGTCAAGTTCAAGGAGTTCATCATCACCGAGCCCTTATTTTACGAAACGTTAAAGGGACTTATCTAAGAAAAAGAAGATCAAAAATATCAGCAGTAAAATGACAACAAACTCACAACTATCAACAAATGAATCTAAAAAAAAGAAAAACAACAAAAACAAAAACTAAGCAAACAACTAGCACAGAAACAGAATCAGAGAAATGGACATCACATGGAGGATTTTCAGTGGGGCAGGGGAAGGAGGAATGGGGGGGGGAAGGTACAGGGAAGAAGCAGCATAATTGGTAGGTGATGGAGAGTGGTATAAAATGGTATAGGAAACAGAGAACTCAAAGAACTTACATGTACAATCCATGGACATGAACTAAGGCAGGGGGGATGCTGGAGGGTTGAGGGGGTGCAGGGCCGAGTGGGGATAAAGGGGGAAAAATTGGGAAAACTGTAATAGCATAATCAATAAAATACACTTAAAAATGCAAAGACAGAAAATATCAAATAAATAAGAGCATTTTATAGAACTTAAGGATAAATCTTTTCTATAACTGAAAACCCCCTGCTCTACATCTCAGTACTCAGAACAATAAATTAAATAAGACCCACATGTGCACATAATCACGACAGTTACAGAAAATGAAAGTGCAAAAAGAAGAAAAGATCTTAAAAGCTTTAGAGAATAAAAACAAGTTATATAGAGAGATCAAGAATCTGAATGGCATTGCAGTTTTCAACAATACGGAAATTAGAAGACACCATAATAATACATTCAAACTTCTGGGGTTTTGAAAAGCATTTCCAACCTGGAATTCCATGTCCAGCCACAGTCTCGCTGCTAGTTTCCTCTCCTTCTTCTCTTCTTCCTTTTAGCAACAGAGCCTGCCAAGCACACCTGAGCACATATCTGCACAACTAAATGCTTCCTGCTTCTCTTGTAATACTATTCGATGTAGCTACATGGCAAATTTCTGATCAATGAGATCTGAGTGAAAGTGATATGGGCAGCTTCCAGTTCACGCCCTAAAAATAAATCTGCATGCCCTTCCTCTTTCCCTATCTCCCTGGCTGGAGCAAGATGACAGTGTGATAAGACATTTCTGAGCTGAGAGATACGGGTAAACCACAGAGCAGTTTTTAATGTGCACATAATCACCTGGGAGTCTTGTAAAAATGCAGATTCTGATTTCTTAGGTCTGGATTTGGCCTGAGATTCTGCATTTTTCACAAGCTCCCACGTGATATGGCTGCTGTTTCTGGGAATCATAATTTGAGCTGCAAGGTCAAAGAGTAGAGAATGGTGTAACAACAAGGGAGAAAGCGCTCGGGTCCCTGGAAACCCTCCCTCAACCACTTACCAGCTGAGAGGGAGAGGGAAGGGACAGAGATAGATATCAGTGTCTGACACACACACACACACACACACACACACACACACACACATGCGTGCACAATTTTCCCTTCAAATTAAATTTATTAAAAAATACACGAATAACTGTCTTTCCCTAAAACTTTTCCAAGTACCCAAAATTTGGGAGGCATTTCTATTAATGTGAACTCTATGAGTCTAACATAATGATTCTGATGTGTAAATCTAACTAATACAAAGATGAATAAAGGCATATTTTAGACATGCAAGGTCCAAAATAAAAATGTCTTCTATTCACCTGCTGTCAGAAAGTTCTCAAGAAAGTGCTTCAGCAAAATAAGCAAATAAACTCAAAAAGATTCCAGAAATCAGGATCCAACACAGGAGACAGTGCATGGAAGCACGCAGGGTGACAGTATGTTCCATATTCCTAAGACACCCTATGAAGATGGGGAGGACAGTGTGTGACTACACGGGGGTGAGGGAAGTGCATGACAGAACTAAATCCTTCACATTCCATTTTAGGAAGCCAAAAGTTAAGTCTAAAATTTAAAAATAAAGAAATAGGAGGAATAATACAACATTATGCTGAAATTATAGAGAATAGGCAAGACTTGAAAGTACTTGCTTCTTTTTTTTTTTTGTATTTTCTTTACTATGATTTTTTTTATATTTTACCAAAGTTTTTTTTTGTTCCAAGAAGTATAACTTTATTCTTTTTTTTTAAATTACTTTATTGTTGTTCAATTACAGTTTGAATTTTCCCCCCACCGCTCTCCCACCACCCCAGCCAACCCCACCCCCCTCCCCTGCTTCCACCCTCCCCCATGGTTATGTACTTGCCTCTTAAAAGAATCACAATGTATCAACAGATATGGTGAGGACCAAAGATGCAATTTTTTTCTTACGTGCTCTATAAGAATTTTCTTTTTAAAATCTTAACACTATTATTTTGATTTTTAAAATTTTTGAGCAGTTACCATTTTATTGTTGCTTTTCTAATCCATTCATATGATTCCCAATTTCAGAATTCTACCAAGAGGTCAGATTAATAATTTTTTACATATGTGTGTATGAAAATGTTATATATGTGTGCATATATGTATTTTTATATATATCAAACATTATTGATAGATGTCAATTTTAATAGGGCTTTTAACTTAAGTGTAACTGAATAAAGTGTTCTCCCCATCTCTTAGGGCTTCTAAGCACTGAGGATTGGAAAGGGTCTCTTTGTTTTGCCATGCATTGTAGAGTTCAGATTTGCAAATTTGGAAGCAAAGAGGAGTCTGAAGGAGGGAAGCACATCAAGACTGAACTGGAGGTCGGTGATTCTTGATGCTGTATGAAGGCAGAATCAAAAAGAAAAGGGATTGGAAAATGGAAGTGTTTATTAGAAACTTCCGAAGCATATGAAACTCTTCTATTTCTTTTACAAACACTTCAGTAAATCTATATTGCTCAGTGTGTGTATGCAGGAACCAGGGGTGGGGGACGGGGGGATGTGCGTACAGAGGAAGAGTGCAGAGTGGGGAAGTAGGAGGTTAGACTAGCTGAGTTGAGAATTTGGAATGCCAGGGGCTGAAAACAATGGAAGACAAGATCTGAAGCAGTGGAAGGCATGAGAACTGCTGGGTGAAGTGGCTGCTGATAGCTGAATTACATATGCAATTTAAAGAACATACAAATATGCTTAAATCTTTAGTAGACCACCAAAGTACAACCATGTATTTATACTAAGCATGAGCACGAAAGTTGATACAGATCCTGGTTTTTTTTTTTATCAGACATTATTGGACTCTATGATAGCTCTGTTTAGATACAGCTCTGTAGTTTGTAGTCCGGGCTTCATATGTAAAGTAGTAACTTTCCTATTTAAATATAATAAACCCCACCCACACCTTCTCTCTACTTAGCACAGGTCAGATCTTTACAAAGGAAACCTAGTAAGACCTTTTTTATTTTTGTACTTTTTATTTGGGCTTCCAAAAAAGGTGACCAGAATATCTTATTAATAATTAAGCTATACTACTCACGAAAATAATTTTCTTGCTATCTATATCACACATTCAAGAAAAGAATAAATGGAAATTACACCTAAATGAGATAAAAAAGGGTACCTAAATTTTATAGCTGCTTTCAGTTCCTGTTTCATTAAAAGGTAAACAAGACAAAACAAAAACTGAAAATGGTATACTTACTTGTCTAATATTTCTGCCAAAAAATTACAGTGATTTAAAATTTACATTAAAATAAACACATGAAATCTTGTCTAAGGAATAATCTTAAATTAAGTCTAAGATCAGATTATATCACAATTTAAATAATCTGATACAAGAAATCCGTTAAATACATTAGTTACATGCCTATGGCCAAACAGGAGGAAATAATACAGCCTCACAGCAGGAATTT
>VMDR010029274.1:0-12814 GCA_007922815.1 Macrotus californicus | reverse complement strand
CTAGAACAGGAATAGAATTACAGAAATGGAGATCACACAGAGGGTTATCATCAGGGGGGTGGATGGGGAGAGAGGGGGAAAAGGTACAAGGAATAAGAAGCATAAGTGGTATGCAGAAGATAGACAGGGGGAGGTTAAGAATAGTATAGGAAATGTAGAAGCCAAAGAACTCATATATATGACCCATGGACATGAACTAAAGAGGGGGAGTGTGGGGGTAAGGGGTGTGCAGGGAGGGGGGTGGGGGAAGGAGATGGGACAACTGCAATAGTATAATCAATAAAATATATTTAAAAAATGTAATAAATGGAATTAAAAGGGGAACTAATCAGAATACAGAATCCTGTTAGTTAGCTATTGCTGCGTAACAAATTCCCCCCCAGTTCTGCAGCTAACGACAGCAAACACCTGTTCTCACTCAGTTTCCATGGTTCGGGAATCTGGGAGTGGCTTAGCTGGGTGCCCAGGCTCTCTGGCAGGTTTGCGGCAAAACCGTGGCCTGGGGCTGGAGTACCCACTGCTAAGTTCACTAGTGTGGTTTTGAGAGGTGATTGTTGGTGGGCTGATGAAAGGCACCTCCTTTTATAGACTCATCTTGGAAGCGACATCCCAATACCCTTCCATCTGCTGTTTATTTGTGATGAATCAGTAAGTTCATCCCTCCTCCAGGGGACGTGATCACACAAGGGCAGGGACCCCAGGGGGTGGGGATCATCTGGGCCATCTTAGAGGCTGCTTTTCACAAAGATCGTGTGTATCGTGTAGCCACAGCATCTGAAACACTAGAAAGGTCTGGCTTCAAGATTTAAAAGAGGGAAAGAGAGAGATAGGCAGAGAGACAGATGACAAAATGAAGCTTTCCTACAGCTCTCTCTTAATGTTAAGACTATGGGGTCATTTTCTTCCATATTCTTTTACTGTTTTCCAACAGTAAACATTTGTTTTTCTAATTAGTACGATGGGAACACTCAATAAGTATTATTTAATTGAAAAAAGAAACTCTGCTAAGAATCGCAGGTGCTATAGTCATAACTGATGGTCATTTTAAATCCACGTCTAACTCTGAAATCAACTTTTTTATATTCCTTTTTTGTTTTTAAGGAAGCTGATGCCCTGCAGTGTGTAGTTAGTTGTGTTAGGTAAGATCATTAGAATCTAAATCTCTTCTCCATACTCCCTCCTTCCCAGAGCTCAGCTGCTCCCCTCTCATGCGCCCTCCTGCCAAATTCCCAGAGTACCTATATTTTAACGTCCACCAGGGCACGGGAGCCAGGATTGATGGCTCTGCCGCCAGGTCCCAGGCTGACACTGGCAACGGAGGGTAACTGATGCTTAGCACTTGACGTAACTTTTTGATGACTGAAACCTGATCCCATCCACCAGTCCCCAGTGGCTGATCTCATCTCTTTACCATCAGAGAAACTGAAGCAGAGTTACCAGGAAAGATAAAAAGAGAAGCCGAGGGGGCCACGTCTCAACACAGAGAAGAAGCTCTTCTTTGATCCTTTGTCCAAAGAACATTCCAGATTCTCACACTCGGGACAGCTGAACCCAAAATATTGCTGCAGCCAGGCCTCCCCCTGCCCCGGGCCAAATTATTTTGAGCTAGTGTCCGTGCAGTTCTTCAGAGAAAACACCAAGTTTATTATCTTTTCCTTCGCTTATGACTCTGAGGCTAATCTTTTATTTATAAAAGTTGAGCAGAAAAGAATAATGCAATTGACAAAACACTCTTGAAAGTGTTAGAAATAAACAACAGCAACAAAATGAACATTTATGGAGTGTTTTGGGCCAGGAGCTGGAGGCAGACGACATGGCGTGGGGCCACACCACCTCCCGAAGCTTCAGTTTGCTCCTCTGAGAATGGGTAACAATTGTGCCTACTCATTGAGGGCACATCAAAGACAACAACCCGCAGTGGGTATACGGTGCCTGAGACATAATGATTGCTTATTAAAGTGTGATCTTTCTCCACCATAAGTCAAATAGTGCCACTCATCTGCTTAAAATTCCATCAGAGCTTCCTGTTACAAAGAAGGAAATGAAGACTCCTTGCTGAGTACAAAGGCCCAGTTAATCAGCTTCTCTCTCTTACTCACCATATACCAGCTCCCTGCTCTTCTCTCCACCCCACGGTCGGTCATATCTTATTCCCATCTCAGGACCTGAATCAGCCTTCCCGCCGACACTTGTCTGGCTGGTCCTTTCTCAATACGGAGCTCCACCGCCACCTACTACATCCCACCCCTCCAACCCCTGTGTCCAAAATTAACCAGGGTTAGTTTCCGTTGCTTGTAATCAGAGAATGGATTCAGGTAGTGATTTTCTTGAAAAAATATTTTGTTCCATTCTTTGCCCCTTTCAACTGCAAGCCCAACTGTATTTGTTAATGTTTTCATGGCTTTGGCCTTCAATCCTGTCCCTGATCTGCGTTTACTTTAGTGGAAACATTCACCGGCTTGTTAGCACCTTACAAAGGAATAGACTAAGGGTGAGGTACAAGGGAATAGAGAGGTGTGGTCAAAGTGCTTCCAGAGATGCAGTTTGCCCAACAGTTAGTCTCGACAGGGTAGGCTAAGCATGCTCCTTGTGCCTCGTTTGCATGGCTGCAGTGGCAATGCTGTATCTGAATTTGAACACAGGGGTGACCCTTGAATACGGAGCAGGGGTACCACGCACGACCAATGATTAAAGCTAGCATAGTCCTAAGGGATTTGATGCTGACTCTCGAACCCAGGAAGATGAAAGATCTCTTAAGAAGGCATCACCCTCTTAATCCCTTTCAATGTTGCCCACTTTCTTAGGCTAGAGAGTAACTCTTTAATATGGGCTTCTGAGCCCCAAACTGCCAGAAACACCTGTCCCTCCAGTCTCCCCTCTCACCTGCTCATTGTCCTCCAGATACCCAGCACCTTACTTTGAATGTGCCTACCACATTCCCTCCTACCACGGGGCCTTTGCATATGCTGGCCCCTCCTCCTGGGATGATGGTCTTCCTTCTCCTCTTTATCCACTCCGCTTTCAGTTCTTACCCCATGATGTCCTCAGGAAAGCCTTTCTGACTTCCCTGACTAGCAACCCCGCTCTTCCACATTGCATTCTTATGAGCATTCCGTCCGCCACGGCATGGCCCTTTCACAGGTTTAGTTCTATAATTATTTGATTAACAGCTGTCTCTGTCTCCAGAGTGGGAGCTCTGTTCTGGCAGAAAGGTGTCAGATTTTGCTCAGCGTGGGCCTGGCTGCTGCTATCACGGGTACTGGCTTAATGTGGTGCGGAGACAGTCAGTGTTTGTTAAATGAATGGAAAAATGGAATGAATAAATTTACTTTCAGTACGGACTAAAAGGAAAGCCATGATAGAAATTCATATTTTGAACAATAGCCAACTTATTGACTTCACATCCCTTTACCTGTGTGTAACTCCTGATTTTTAAAATCATTCATTCCAGAAGCATTGACTTTTCTTGAACTGACGTCTTGTCACGGGCTTGGGAAGGGTAGCTGTTATGTGTATTCCGTGAACTGTAACTGATTCACTTGGATTTACTTTATTTTTTTCTTTCTAGAGCAAAGGTTGGCAAACTTTTTTTTTTTTTTTTTTTTGTCAAAGGCCACAGAAGACATATTTAAGGCTTTGAGGGCCACACAGTTTCTATAGCAACCACTCAACTCTGCCTTTGCAACACCAAAGTTGCCATCAACGGTGTGGAAACAAATGAGCGTGGCTTTGTGCCAATAAAACTTTATTAACAAAAAAAAGAAGTGTTGGGCTGGATGTGGCCCAAGAGCTGTACTTTGCCGGTCCCTGTGATAGAAGATGGGGGCGGGGGGGCCAAAGCAGAGATCTAGACTGGCATCTAACCCTGGGCAGCAGTGTGGCACGAGGCCCTGGCTTGCCGTGTCAACTTTGGCACCTCAGTCCGTCTCTATGTGTCCCAGCATACCAGTGTGTCAAATGGGAACAGCCACCCCATCAAAGCATGGCTGTGAAGATGAGGAAATGGAAGAAGCCAGAACGCCAACGATCCTGGTCTGCACTGATCATGCCGCTTTTATGTCTACTCTCTACCTGTGCCTCGTCATCCAAGCTCCCCTTTAGGCTATGAAACACAGTTACTTCTGAAAAATTAATGTGTGAAAGAGAAAAGAGTGAGTCAACAGAATGTTTTAAGGTTGAAGAAAGACTGTTCTGAGTCTTATGTCGGGGGGGCTGCAGGAGCTCCGTGTCAAGGCGACCACGTGAGACAGAACGGCAAGAAACCCAGCAGGGCAGCGGGGGCGGCCTGACCTAGGTGCCTCGGGAAGTGGAGGGAAGTTGCTTGTCCCTGGAGTGGCCAGAGTTCCTTGAGGTCAAGGGCCTTGTCCTACCTGGAGATTCCCCTGGCCCAACACACTGACAGGCATCTAGAAGGTTCTTGGGAAACGGGTGTTGACAGAGGAAAAAAAAGAGTCATTTTCTGGGGACCTGGAGAACATGTTTAAGAGGCCGACGCCCTTCTACTGGCAAGCTCGGACTTCAAACACTACCACAGGCCTACCATCTCTCCAGCCTCCTCTGCTGCCAGCCCTTCCTGTTTCCAACCAGGGCTGCTGCAAGACCCCCGGCCCATCTGCCAGCGCCCAAGCGCCCCTTCCTGGAGCCCACTCGCCAGCCAGCACGCTGCCAGGCTTTTCATACGTGAGTCAGAAAATGCTACTCCCCAGCCTTTGAAAGGAGTCCAAAGTCCTTTCCAGAAGCCTGATCTCTAGTGATGTCATCCCCTCTCCCCTTTGCCCCCTGCTCCAGCCACGGGTCAAAGAACGCCCAGAGCCCACAGCGACGTCAGGGCCTTGGCTCTTGCTGCTGCTCCTGCCTGGGACCTCAAATGTCCCTCAGATATCTGTCCACACAGCTCACTTCCTCCAGGCGTTGTTCCAACACACGTCCACAGCTGAGGTCGTCTTGGACGGCCCCAGCCAAAGGAGTGGAGAGTCAAATCCCCACCTGAGGTCCCCAGTTTTTCTCCTCCTCAACGCGTCTTAGTACCTGGTATTCATTTGTTTCTGGCCTGATCCCCCCACCCTCCCTTTCCTCATGTTTCCCATCAGAATATAAGCTCCTTGAGGGCAGGAGTCTGTTTATTCTTCTCCATTGCAACCCAAATGCCTGGTAGGCATGCACTAGTTGTGCTCAGTGTGTGTGTGCTGAGTAAATAAATGAATGCAGACCACCTAGGAATCATCCGTTCCTCTCTTCCCCCCTCCCAAAGCAAAAGCCAATCAGCCACATTACCAGACAGAATAAACATGCTGACATGTATGATTATGAATAACACTAGTTTCACTTGGTAGGACCCAATCAAAATTTACCCAGTGCTTCCTAGAGCACAGGTGAAATTCTCATGATAAGGATACTTTCTCTGAGAATATCAGCCCAATGTTGGGGGTGGAGCAAACTTGTTCAACAGAGCCTTAGTGAGATAAATCTATGGAGAATTCTAGAAAGCTACAAAAGAAGCTAATTCTTTTCGAACCCACCAGAGACACAGATAAAAGGTAGAATTCTTAAACGTAATCAGCGTGTTTTATACCCACAAGGATCGAAGCTAGAAAAAACTGCTCCTAGACACACTAAATTTTGAGCAAAGTGGGGAAATTAGCTTCTTTTCTCACAGAGGTGGGATTCTAGCAGGACTGAAAATTGAAGGTGGAGCTTCAAAGGGCACACACCGAAAGCACGCCCATTGGTGAACTCTTGCCCGTCTCGTGGCGTTACGGGTAATTAGACGGTATCCAGCAACGGAAAGGTCCAAAGTTCGTTTAATAAAAGTTTGGAGTTCTTGACTGCCCCGAGGCTGATAGAAGTTGGAAGGTGATATTTGTCCCTGGAAGTGGAAACAACACTCAGGTCATCTCAACAGCTCTCAGTTTGTCATCTTATACAATCTTTAGTCACCTCTAGAATATACCCAATTGGAGCAATAGAATAGGAAAAAAAAATCAAGGAATCAGTATGAATTCAGCACCATGTGACGAGCCCTGCACTTGCTCGTTCCTCCCAAAAAGCAGGACAAATCAGCAGTTGTTTTCTTCCTGGGCAGCACCAGCCCGGTCATCTCTCTGAATCACGGGTTTTGCACTTCGTGATGAGACCCTGGGTTTTATTCAGTCTAGCACTTGCTTCCTGGGCAACGCTGGGAAAATCACGGAGCTTGTGTGAGCTTCTGCGTTGACTGGAAGGTGCCTAAGCTGGGCTCTGCCTTTCTCACGAGGCTCTCATGCGGTTTAACTGAGATGTTGCTCACAGATGTGTGCTGCTTCTGGAGAGTGTGGTTCAAGTTTGAAGGCACAGGGCTCAGTGCGGGGAATGCGAGTGCCGGAGTCTACGGGGGGCCGGGCCAGTAAGACCAACGGGGGAGGCCACTGGGGTGTGACCTTTCTGTGCGGACACTCTCATTTGCATATGTAAGTGTAGGAAGATTCTTTTCTTGCACAGACACATTTTCTTTAATTTTACTTAAAACACACCGCCCTCCTGAACTAGCTTTTGTTTGATAACTGTTGATAGGGATATGGGTAGAGAGAAACATAACATTTACGGTATGAGAACAATAAAAACGACACAGAACATGTGGGACAGGCTAATTAGGGACAGTGAGGATGTCAGACGGTGGCCGCCAGACACGCATAGGTTCAGCTGGAGCCACCTGTCCCTGCGAGAAAACGGGGCTCGTGGACCACATTTCTGAACTTGAATAGAAGCCTGGCACATAGAGCCATAGAGAAAGCTTTCCAGTGTTTAATTAAGAGTGAATTTACTAAAGTTCTAGAAAACACGGGGGACATACGTGGGATCGGCATTGCCTGTGGGTTACACGTCTGTGACCCAGACAACCTGCGATTCAGTGTTTTCTCCTAAACCAAAGGGTCATGTCTTCATGCTCGCCTGGGGCCCACACAGCATCTCCCTGGACATCCAAACCCTCCCTGCTTGTTGAGGCTGTCAGGCCCTTGGCCATTTCTCCTGGACCCAGGTCCTGAGTAGATGAAGTCCTTTTCTGAGTGAGGGCTTCCCATGGCGAGGACACTGTGTATTCCGCTACTTCAGTCTTCAGTGATCTGACCCTGGTAGCTCCTGCTTGCCCAGCACATCCACTCTGCCCCCTGCTGCCCCTGCCTATGCCCTGGGAGGAGGACCTGGGATCAGGTCAATGGGATCCTGTGTCCCCTGGCTTCTTCTTGGCTATGTCCAAAGGGGATGGCAGGGTGGAAGGAGGGGGAGGCACCTCGAGCAGGTTGCCATGAGCCCTGTGCTCCTCTCCTGAGATGGGTGCTCCTCTCTGCACAGCCAGACTTCACCAGGTTCTGGAGACTGCTCTCTCCTTCCCCTTCTGCCACTGGCCTCAGGTCACTGACATGTCGCTGGTGGGTCTCTGACAAACCATTGCTACCCTCTAGCTGTCCTTTTATTCAACTCTCCTCCCACTGCCCAGCAGAGTGTGTCCAGTGTCCCCTGCCTGGTCACCAGCTGATACGACCAAACTTCCCACCACCAGTCAGTCATCTGAACAGTGTGCCTTGAGGGGGACAGTCAGGGCCCGATTCCAAATCAGAGCTACAGGTGGGCTCACCCAGCAGGCCTTGTGGAAGCCCTCAGCAACTGGTTACCAGAAAAAGAGATTAAGCTGCAGTCACTGAAACCTTCAAAAAAATCAATGCATTTTCAAACACCTCTCTTCGAGGAAACAAAAGTCTCATAGAGCTTAACTAAAATTTTTTCCAACTTGAACTTAGGTAGTAGGTACTTTTTTTTTTTTTTAAATAGAGAAGGGAAGCTTTATACACCATAATTCTGGGAGGGGTGGAGGAGCCACAGGAATGTCAACAAGGGTACCAGCAAAGCTATGCTGTTACATATGATCATTCACCAGTTTCTATGCCATGCTCTTCACAGACATCGTTTCATCACTGCTCACGACAACGTTTTCACGCAGTTACATTTCTACATCCATTTTGCAGATGAGCAAATTGAGGTTTAGAGATGCTAAAGGCTGTCACACCTGACACAAGTGACCGTAGGAAGACTCGACCACAGGCCTCGCCATGGCTGCTCGATCTCCGTGTGTTCAGTTTCAAAGAAATGAGGGTCAATGAGTGGTTCAGAAAGAGAATATTGACTGACTTCCTCATATATTCCAGAAATTGGTATCTGGGTCAAGAACACCTGGACCACGTTCTATCTGGCTCCCTTGAGTAGTGTCTATGTCCACAGTGGTTGGACACAGAAGGTGGCAGTTTCTGACATTCCAGGCAGAGGACACTGTGCTATGAGGAATCTCATTTAAAAAAACGTATGCTGAGAAAAATCCTGTTAAAATGATCTATTCTGGGCCTTTGCATGTGCTGTTTGCTTCAGAAGGAACACCCTCCCCTCCTCTCTCTGCACCTGAGCACCTTCTTAAAGCAGCCCTTCCCACCTGCCCAGGAAGACCTGGCTTCCATCGTCCTTCTCTGGGGCTTTGCAGCCCCTCACAGCATCGCACCATCTCATAAACATCATTACAGACACGGTTACGTTGTGGGTAAACATCGGCTTACTCGGGTATCTACCCCTCTATGCTGTGAGCTTCCTGAATTTCAGAGCTGTGCTTTTGAAATCACTTCGCACACACCCCTTCCTGCATCCCAAACAATCAAAATTGAAACCACAGGAGTCAGATACACTGGATTCAGTTATCACCTATGTAATGTGTCAGCAGAGTGATCTTGGCCAGTCAACGCCTGGGACCTCCTTAGGAGCTGATTGAACACGGAGACCGGTCTCATCAGGGCTGACTAGGGTTAACAAATGACCACTTAGTGGCCGACATTCCAATACTGTGAGGTGGTACATCTGGATTTCTAGCTTCTCTCAAAAGGTTGGAAGACTGGTCACCCTGGTTCTGCGTTTCCTGTGTAGCAACAAGCAGAGCAACAACACTGCATTGTGGTTAGGGTCAGGGTCAGGGTTGGATTAGGGTTAGGGTTACAGTTAGGATAAGGGTAAGGGCTGAACTAGGGTTAGGGTAGGGTCAGGGTTGGGATAGGGTTAGGGTTAGCGTTAGAGTTAGGGTTGGATTAGCATTAGGGTCAGGGTCCAATACAATGTGTTCCCTACAGATGGAGCATGAGCTCCCTCCCCAGGTCAAAATGGGTTCCCTGTCTCAGCTGAATTTACGATGCTTTTAAAGCTATGTTTATTACTGTCAAGAAAGTGAAAAACAATCACATCATGACACATGAAAGGTGAGGGGGTGCATCCTGATTTCCTGTGTGTTGCATTTGAAAACAAGAGCATCTCGGCAGCTTGGGCCAGGGCTCTTCACGCCCCACAGAAGCTGGAGTTTGCCAACCTTGGACCTAATGATGGTGCACATCTTTTGAAGCATTCCTGTGCTCTAACTTTATTTTAGATAGAAATAAATCTTTGTATTTTGTTCCAACCTTCTGGTGTTGAATCACATTTTATAGAAGCATCAATTTTAAATGATTCATACATGTATATATCATTATATATTATGATATATATTGTGACAGATGATTTATCTAGCTACATATATACCTACATATATACCTTCCTATGTGTGTGTGTGTGTGTGTGTGTGTGTGTGTATCTTGTGCTTCATCTCACATTATTCTAAGGAATAATTACCAACAGTTTCCATGTGCATTACCTATGACCAACACTCAATTTATAACTAGAAGTTTATTAGAAAAGCCATAAATTATAAAAATATTTGCACTAGCCTAGAATCCTTTGTCTAGATTCAAGAACCCTAAAATCTATAAAAACCAAGGTTTGTTTTTTACCATCTTTTACTTAGTAGAAAAATCATACCTGAACTTGTTTGAGACATTTTAAAGCTTAAAAAAATATATCAGTAACTAATGTTCACTACGGGATTATTTATGCATTTAAGTATAGAATGCTACTCTTGACCTCACTGGGAGTGTTCTTTTGTATATGGTATAAGTATCATATTCTCCTTCTAAATTCTGAAAAGTTATCAATTTCAAAAAGCAGCCGACCCCAAGATGCGGGATCTGCGGAGATGCGTAAATAAAGACGCCAGCCCTCCCAGCTATGGGAGACTTCAGTCAAAAGTCAAATTAGGTTCTTTCCCCAGCTTTGGCTACACCCATTAGGTGAGGCTTGATAACACACATTATTTCTGCATTTTGTCCTTTCTTGATTCATCTGCGTGACCATGAGCAAGTATAATTGGACATCGCCGCTGAATAGGGTTGGCTCCTCACACATCCGGCTCCTAATTCTCTCCTGTGGCTCCAGCCACAGAGAGAGAGAGAGAAATAATGATAGAAAAAGCTCAATCCATGCTCTTCTGTTTTAATAGGAGTGTGCTGTCAGGGGAGAGCGATATGATAAGGCCTTAAATAAATTGATGCTCTAACAATGTGTTGAGAATGGAAAAGGTAACATTTAATAAGCATGTTAGGGTAATTAGTTAAGTCACTTGTCAATTAACTAGATTATCTAATAGCTAATTTGTCTCTCCAAGCAGCAGGCTTTGTGGAAACGCAGTCAAGGAAAACTTATTTTGAAAGGACAGCCTCCCCACATAAGGATACATACGCCAATCCAATTTTAGTGTGTCTGTTGGCCTCATTTCGCACTGATGAAGATCTCAGTTTTCTTATTTGTTTTTAAATGAAGCCCTCTTCTTTTTGTGTCCTTCTATGCCCCCTCCCTCTTTCCTTTCCTTCCCTTCCTTCCCCTCCTTCCTTCCCTTCTCTTTCATGTTTTTTCCTGTAGCTGATTTTACCTGAGGGCCAAGGTCAGCAAATTTTCTTGTCAACAGCCAGCCAGTAAATATTTTAGGTTTTATGGGACCAGAGGCAAAACTGGAGATGTTGCACAGGTGATTATTTAATAAGAAGACAAATTTCCACAACAATCTTAAAACCATTTAAAATATGTAAAAATTATTCTGAGTTCACGGGTCGTACAAGACAGGTGATGCAGGTGACGCTGGCTTTGGCCCCTGGCTGGGATTGGCTGACTCCTGCTTTAGGTCATCATTCAGGAGTTCATTTCCTAAATTGACAGGACGACGTTGGCGGTCCAGAGGCTCAAAAATCCCAGGGCCATGTCTATCCCTCACCCTCCCAATCAGAAGCTAAGGGCATAGACTCCAGAAACGAAGTGCCCAGGTTAGAATCCCAGCTTTATCAATAAATGTCCCACCTTGGCCAAGTTTCTGAACTTCTCTGCGCGCCAGTGGCCCCATCTCCAAAATAGAAGTGCCCTTCTCATAGGAGCGCCACGAAGATTAACGTGAATCTCTAAGTAAAACACTTAGCGCAGTGGCTGGCAGATAGTCAGGACCATGTAAATGTCAACTTATTTTTATGACTTTGATAATGCAGGGAGTAGAGGGAGGGCACTTCCCATTGCAAAGCAACGATAAGCAAGAGTCTGTTCTCGGATCCCCGGAGATCCATTTGGTGGCGGACTTGGTGCCCAGAGGAAAGGAGCTATAAGGAGATATTCTTGGGCATTTTCCGAGTGCACTTCTGCAAACAGGATGCTGTAAATGTCTCTTTGGAGAAGGAGCCTGCCAGTAGGTCTCAGTTTTGCCTCATGATTTATTGGGAGCCCCTGCTTTTGTTCAGATAGGTTTTCCTGCCTCAGCTCTTCAACGATTGTGTTGCAAGCCATGGCCCGTAGAGTGCGAGTCTGTCTCCGTGCCCTACATAATGTGCGATGCGAGGAAATGTTGTTCAAGAGGTTTCCTGTTTCGGTTTCCTCGCTGGCACCGCGAGCCATGCGGGGTCTCTAAAGGACTTACTTAGCATGCACATACTAAAACCGAACTACAGCGGAGCCTCGCATTCACAGCTCGAGAGCTTGAAACGCCCCTGGCAGAAACTTCTCTCTTTCCTCTCCCTCTTTCTCTCGCTCCCTTTTGATGTTTCCTCTCTCTTTTAGCCTGTCCTTGACAGCGAGTGCAATCACACCACACACAGCTTTCTTTGGAAAGCCCCCTTTTTAATGATCTGGCAGCCGGTAGTCACTGAGGCCTTCCAGAAAAAAATTTCAATCCCTCTTCCCACAGCTTCCGCAAGCCCTGGTGATAAATGACACCTCTCATTCTGTCACAGACAAGGAGCACAGACGGGGGACGTCAGTGATGTATGGCCCACCAGAACAGGAAATCAACTTTTTTTTTTTTTTAAAAAAAAAAAAACCCTAAAAGAGCTGACCAGGATGTTGTCAGGGTCCCGCTTCAAAGACCTCTCCAAAGACACAAACTGAGACACTGAAAAGCTGTAGTTCAGGGAAACTGAGAGTGTGAGAGCAGAAGGAGAAATAGGTAGTGACGGAGAAACTGGCACACGACATACGAAGGCCACAGACTGCCGGGGGCATTGTTCACTTCCTTGTGGTGTCCGGGACATTAGCCAAATTTTCACCTGCTCCTGTGATGTATGGAGGGAAACGCTGATCCCTGCTCTGGGAGAATTCTGTTTTTCTTCTGGAGCCTCAGAAAAAAAGTGAGTCAAGATTTGTTTGTCAAGCCTAAATTACCAACTTTTACACGGCCCCCCAACAAAAAGCAATCAAATCCCCAGGGGCCCCCCTATACCCTTCCCGCCCCCACACAACCCCTGCATACAAAGATTGTCCCCAAGTGATTAACAACGGTGCCTTTTTATGTTGGTGGTTATCACAGGAAAGAGCAAGAAGTGGCTTCTCATTCTCTTTCTTTTTCTTTCTCCTTCCTTCCTTCCTCCCTCCCTCCCTCCCTCCCTCCCTCCCTTCCTTCCTTCCT
>VMDR010029273.1:0-12812 GCA_007922815.1 Macrotus californicus | reverse complement strand
ACAATCATATACTAAAAATTTTAGAGATTTTGTATTTTTGTACCATAAAATAAATGCAAACTTGAAATATTAGGCTATCAGTATGTTATTATTTTTACTTAAAAGGAAGTAATAAAGGTGCATATTTCTATTATTTGAAAGAGGAGACAATTGACCAGAGTAGGGTTATAAACTGTAGAATGTTGAAATGTTGAATGTTAAAGCCAGAAAAGAAATTCAAAGCTCATCTTGCAACTTTAGAAACTAAGGTCCCAAAAAACTGAAGTCATTGAGAAGTACCAATTGGTAGTTACAAAATAGTCATGGGGATGTAAAGTACAGCATAGGAAATATAGTCAATTATATTGTAATGACTATGTATGGTGCCAGGTGGGTACTAGAAATATTGGGAGGAAAATTTTGTAAAGTATATGATTGTCTGACCACTATGTGTACCCATGAAATGAATACAAAATAATATTGAATGTAAACTGTAATTGAAAAATTTTTTAATTATAATTTTAAAAAGTAAAAAAAAAGAAACTGAGGTTCCATGTACCTCAAATTTTCATCTCAAGAGTGCTACCACTTGTGGAATAGTTTTCATGGCAGATAAAAGTGAGCTGACAAAAAATAATAATAATTCTGAATATATGTATTGTTTTGCTTTGGAAGAAGGTAAAGACTGACTTATGGAATGTGGTAATCTTCTCATATTACTATAAGTTATTAAATATATTATGACATTCTTAAAACCCTTCCAAAACTGAAAAATTGGTTTTAAGAACGGCTGGACCTAGGAAGGTGCAATGAAAGCTATGTTGTTGAGCGCACTGAATGCGTGAGGAGTTCATCTAATATTGTAACCAACTAAAACTTCTTACCGACTTTCTTAGGAGTCTCCTTTGTGGCCAGCACAGCATCCGGGTAAACAATAGTGGGAGGCCTTGTTTTGAGTTTAGAAAGAGCATCACCAAATCTGGGTGTGTCCAGAGGAGGGCAACTCAGAAGTGAGGCAATAGTGAATCTGTATCCTAGGCTTTCAGAAAGACAACTATTAGAACAGGAATGTTGGAAGACAGACTTAGGAAATGTAATAACCATCCTCACATATTTGGAGGGCTGCCCAGTGGCAGGGTTGTCAACTGCCAAGAGGCTACAGAGGGTTCCTGTAGCCTTAGATAGAGGTCCTCAGGGTAACTTTGAAGATTCATCTCAGCTCTAAGACTCTGAATCTCTATGATTCTTATTCTAGCACCTAAGTTACCAATCACGTTTACAAAATTTAAGAAATAATGCACCAAACCTAAGAATGGGCACCTGTTTCTTTCAGCAAGAACCTAACAGACTTAAAGAAAATAATACTTCTGTGCTTGTGTACATATGTGTGTGAACAGACAGACAGACAAAGAGAAGAGAAAGATTTGATTTTCTGTCTGACTCTAGTTAAGTGTACAACCATCTAGTTCCCAGGCAGGACATCTACTCTGTGCCCACCTCCCCTGACAGACACTATGCCAGGAACTCTCCGGGTTTCAAACCTCATCTATCTGTATCTGGAGACAAGACTGACATTCAGAAAGTGATCAGAGAAACCAGCAGATATTCTGGAACTCTTTCCTTCTGTTCTCCCTTTCCATTCTCCTCCCTATCTCTTACTCTCCTTTCTTAAAAAATAAGCTCACTGTGTATAATTCACTACTGTTATCACAGCCACCTCCATTCAAAAAGGTTCTGGAAAAAAAGGGAAAAAAAGAGAAAAAAAACCTCTTGTTTCTCATGGTCTTCTTAGTCAGATACAACCAAAGTAGTGTTTGTTGCTGACATGTTAAATATGGCTTGAGAAATCAGCTTAAATGTAATTCAAATTAAATCTTTAAAGTCACCCTTTCCTCTAGACCATAAGAGCAGCAGATGGACAAAGGAACAAAATGGAACATGGTCACGTTTTGTACCAATAGTATAGGCCCTTTCAGATTGCAGTAACTCATTTGCCATTGGCAACCTGTGGCCTTCTATTTCTGCTGAGGCACTGACTGAAGATTCCTGGTTTGGGGTTTCTAAGTTGGAACAAAAACATTCAGCAGGTTGCTATTTTGGGTTAGTTTTTCTTTTTTTTTTTTAACATGCAATGGTGAGCACACTAGCCTACCTGCCTTCCTGAAGAATTCAGCAACCTGAAGACCACAGTACCTGTAGGAAAATAGACTTTAGATGTTTCAGTTCTGATCTCAGACAAAATTAAAGGTCTAAGATTTGATGGATAGGCTAGCTCTCATTATCTGTGAGTAGATTGGCCCCTCTGGGGACTCACCTTAGTGTCAGGGAATCGGCCCTCCATGTTTTCCTTTCAATTAGATACTGAGGACACAAGAGCTATAAGATACACTTCCTGTCCTCATGTGGTTACAGTCCTGGTCTGAGGACACAGGTTATTGAAAACTTTAAGTTTGTACAGTCCTTTAGAAAAAAAAGGTAATTTTAGTATACATGTTAAACGAACATGTATTTTTGTAATCTGACGTCTGTTAACCACTTATATTACACCCTTGTCGTATCTCACCAGTCTGAGACAGGAGCTTTTTTTTTAAAGATTTCCAGTCTCTTACAGAGCAGTCATTGGGCACAGCTGGAAAGAGAACCTAGACTTGCGAGATCCAGAGCTAGTTTAGAGGGAGGCTGTGTGAGTTGGACTTTCATGGCCAATCCTTGGGAGCCTAAATGAGCATGTAACTTGACCTAGCATTTGCACTTCTAGGATTTATCCTAAGGAAATGTCCAGGCAAACGTTCTAAGATTAATGTTCTAGGATATTTGTTAAAGCTTTGTGTACAATCTTTTGGTATCAGGGCAAATGTCACCTCCTCAAAGAGGCTGTTTTATTATTTGCCTATCCCCTATGGGAGCTTCCCTACAGCCATCCACCCATCACTCTATCCCATTACTAAATTCTGTTCTCTTACTAATCTTTTCATAGCCTGCAACTGTTTACTGGTTTGCTTACTTATTAGCGATTTTCCTAACTGCAATATAAGTTCCATGTAGGCAGGGAGATGTATCTGGCACATAACCAGTATTCAGTAAGTATCTGTTGAATAAAATGAATGAATTAATAACCAAAAGTTGGAGAGTGATTAAATTATAGGATATCCAAACAATGGAATACTCTGCAGTCATTATAAATGACTATGTAGACTTCCATTCAAGATGGAGATATAGGTAAACATGCCTCACCTCTCTGCACAACTAGCAAAAAAAAAAAAAAAAAAAACAATAATAGCTGTACTACAAAACAAGTATCATCCAAAATTGTCAGAAAATTGAGTTGTGTGGAAGTCCAGCAACCAAGGATTTTAAAAAGCCACATTCATCTAGATGGGCAGGAGGGGCAGAGGTACAGAGAGGCAAGGAGATAGGAATGGACTGTCCCACATTCATTTGTGGTGGGTAAAAAGTGGGAAGGATACCTTGGGAGCAAGGGATCCCAGCTCTAGTCAAGACCATGCAGCCCAGAGTCCCAGTGCCAGGAAGGTAAGTCTCCATAACTTCCGGCTGTAAAAACCAGTGGGAGTTGGGGTGGTGGAAGAAACTGTGTCCTTTTAAAGGGCCAGCAATGGACTTAGGAATCACACAGACTCACCTGCTCTGGGATTCAGCACCAGGGAAACAGCTGGAAGGGCACCAGTGGCATATGGAGAGAAACTGAAGCATTAATGGAGAGACACCTTCCTCCTTGGCAAACCTCCAGAGGCCAGGCAGTGGCATTGTCCCTTCTGCAAGCCCTCACACAAAGAGCAACAGAGCAGTGACATGGGTTGCCCTGCCCTGGCAATTACCTAAGGGTCTGCCCTATACAAAATAGGTGTGGTAAAACAGGGACTCAAAGCAGCTCTACCTAATACACAGAAACAAACCCAGGGGGGCTGCCAAATTGAGGAGACAAAGAAATATGGCCCAATTGAAAGAAATCAATAAAACTCCAAAATAAGAACTAAACAAAATGGAGATAAGCAATCTATTAGATGCAGAGTTCAAAACACTGGTTATCAGGATGCTCCAGGAACTCACTGGGTATTTCAACACCATAAAAAAGACTCAGGCAGAAATGAAGGTTGCATTAGGTGAAATAAAGGGAACCAACAGTGAAGAGGATGAAGCCAAGAATCAAATCAATGATTTGGAACACAAGGAAGGAAAAAGCATTCAATCAAAATAGCAAGAAACAAAAAGAACTAAAAATAAAGTGAGGATAGGCGTAGGAACCTCTAGGACATCTATAAGTGTACCAACACTTCCAAATCATAGGGGTGCCAGAAGGAGAAGGGGAAGAGCAAGAAATTGAAAACTGATTTGAAAAAATAATGAAACAAAACTTCCCTAATTTGATGAAGGAAATGGGCATACAAGTACAGGAAGGACAGAGTCCAAAAAAAGTTAAACCCAAAGAGGACCACAACAAAACACATCATAATTAATGTGCCAAAGTTTAAAGATAAAGAGAGAATCTCAAAAGCAGCAAGAGAAAAGGAGACAGTTACCTACAAACAAGTTCCCATAAGACTGTCAGCTGATTTCTCAAAAGAAACTTTGCAGGCTAGAAAGGACTGACAAGAAGTATTCAAAGTGTTGAAAGGCAAGGACCTACAATCTAGATTACTCTATCCAACAAAGCTATTATTTAGAATTGAAGGGCAGATAAAGTGCTTCCAAGACAAGGTAAAGCTGAAGGAGTTCATCGTCACAAAGCCATTATTATATGAAATGTTAGAGATATATTTAAGAAAAAGAAAATCAAAACAATGAACATTAAAATGGCAATAAATTTTCAACTATCAACAATTGAATCTAAATAAGAAGCTAAGCAAACAAGCAGAACAGAAACAGAATCATAGATATGGAGATCATTTGGAAGGTTATCAGTTGGGAGGGGGAAGAGGGAGAATGGGGGCAAAGATGAAGGGATTAAGAAGTACAAATTGGTAGGTAGAAAATGGACAGGGGGAGGTTAAGAAAAGTATAGGAAGTGGAGAAGCCAGAGAACTTGTAAGCACAAATCATGGATATGAGCTAAGGGGTGGGATTGCTAGAGGAAATGGAGGGCACTGGGTGGAGGAGGACAAAGGGAGGGAAATAGGACAACTGTAATAGCATAATCAATAAAATATATTTTTAAAAAATTATAAAAGAACTGTGTGTACATGTACACCATCATTATCAAGTAGTTTTGAATGTGTGAGCACATATACTTCATTCCAAAGCCATATTACTCTACAATGGGATGCCATTCGTCCACCATTGATCCTTTCCATTACCTAATTTTACATCACTAAGCATTAAATTGCCCATGGCAATAGTCTGAACAAAAAGGCTAGTAATTCCAATAGTTGTGTTTGCTAAGCTTGTCCTAAAGTCATCTTCCATGTGACTTCAGCCACTCTCACTGTGGGGTAACCTGTCCTTTTCTCAAGGCTTACTGAGCTTGTCAATGTGGGAAGCATGCTGTTCTCTTCTCTGGGATCTGCACTGTACTAACCTCAAAGCTTGGCTTCTTCCCTGAAAGTCTTCCCTAAGCAGCATCCCAAGGGCTGACACCTGGAACCTCAGTGTTCAAAGTCACTGTCAACCAAGGCTTTGTGCATGGTTAAGGCATTGATTATGTTATATCAAAGTTTGGATTCCGTGACTTTTAAAATTTCCTTATACAGTTGACCCTTCAACAGCACACAGGTTTGAACTGTGCAGGTCCACTTTTATGTGGATTTTTTTTCAATGTATACTATAAATGTATTTTCTCTTAATGACTTTCTTAACATTTTCTTTTCTATAACTTACTTTATTATAAGAATGCATATACAAAATATGTGTTAATCAGCTGTTTATGTTATCTGTAAGGCTTCCAGTTAACGTAGGCTATTGGTAAAGATGTTTTTAAGACTTTATTTATTTTTTAGAAAGAAGGAGAGGGAGGGAGAAAAAGAAGGAGAGAAACATCGCTGTGTGAAGGAAGCCTTGATCAGTTGCCTCTTGCATGCCCCCAAGCAGGGACCTGGCCTACAACTGAGGCATGTGCCCTGACTAGAAATCAAATGAGCAACCTTTCTGTTGCCCACAACCCACTGAGCCACACCAGCCAGGGCTATTAGTAAAGTTTTTGAGGAGTCAAAAGTTATACTTGGATTTTTGACTGCATGGGGATTGGAACCCTTAACCCCATGCTGTTCAAGGGTCAATTGTAATTCCATTTTTTGCATGTATTTATAGATAGGTAGGTAGGTAGGTAGGTAGATAGATATAGAGATATAGAGGTATATCTTTCATTCTCATTGCCTACCTGTTATTAGAGGAAAATAGCAGTGATATGATAGGACATTTTAACGGGGTTCTGATAACGTTAAGAAGAACTTTAATCTTCCTGAAATGAAGTGGATATCGCCAGGTGGGGGGATTTTCCCATCTCTTATATGTCCAGAGGCCTTTACTGGCAGAACTTCTACCCATGAGACTTTCATCTTCATCTCACACGAAGGATACAATTTGGTTCTGACGCATGGATTATTGAAGCCGCTGAGCGTCCACACAATCTGTTCTGCTAAATCACACCTGGTGTCTGCACAGAGAAGGCTCTGGCAAGCGTCTTCACCACTGGGACTGAGGCCTCTGACTCTGACGCCAAAACATGGCAGTGTTGCAGAGAGCCTTGGCTCACTGGCACAGTAAATTAACCTGCTTGTTCTCATGTTAAATGTTTTATGAAAATTTACTGGGCGCAAAAAAAGGGAAGAAAACCCAAGTGGTTCTGCAGTGAGCCTACGTGGCACCAGTGAAGCAATGAAGCTCTTGAGAAAGTCACTGTGAAGAGCTGTCAAGAGGAAAAGGTGTAGAACGAAATGAAAATCAAGTGTGCTGCTAGCCATTGCATTGTTTTATTAGCAGTTTTTCAAGGAAGACATTTAATTATAGAAGATCTAGGGTTATTGAGCTAGGTAAGATGACACTGGGCTATGCCACTTTCTCCAAGGTACCCATTTTCAGAGGAATTGTGACATGCTCCAGTAGATTGCAAGGAGAAGGCTCCTCCCATGTGGGTTGGTCCTTGAGAAAAACCCTTCACTGTAATCAAATCACAAAGAACAGACTCTGCCCCTTTTTAAAAAAATAAAATACTCTGATGATCATCATCATCCTCCATTCTTCAGTTTTCCATATTACATTTTTCTTTTTCTTGTTGATTTTAGAATAAAATAAAATAAGTAAAGAATAGGATGCAAAAGTTTTAAACTTTTTAAAATACTTATAAATTTGCCACCTAAAACAAAGTTTTTTTTTAGATTACCACTTTCTTTGGGAAATAATTAGGAAGCAAGACAAACAAAGCATGAAAAACAAATGATTAGCTCCTATAAAATGAGGGTGTGAATATATATTTGAGCAACAGAAATTAAAATATGCAAAAGTAGAACCAATTGGCAATATTTTGTAGGGAGTTCTAAAATTCTTTTTGTAGTTCTAAAGCCTCACCTACCTTCACAGTAGTTTGTGAGCATCATGATCCAGTTCAGTGTACTTACTGCAAGAAATCTTTCTTTACGGTCTATTTCTGCCCTCACCGAGCTTACTCAGTCACCCGATTTCTTCATTCAGGGCTGCCAGGAAGACTTGTTAACACTTAGGGATCTAAAGAGTTCTGTATGGGATGCTGCTCTGCCACCAGGGAAAGCTTCCTCCCCAGAACAGGAAGACAAGGCCTGGACCCTGCAGCTAGCAAAAACTCCCGTAGCTCAGTTTGTTTAACTGCAAAGCTGTCTGTGCCCTATCACTAGACATTTATACTTCCCTTTGTAAGCTTTTATAACCTCCTATTTGTGGAGACAAGATTCTTTGTGTCAGCACCTTAGAAAAGTGTTGGTGAAGCGATTGGCGCACAAACAGCAATCCCTCAGCAGCACCATGGGCACAGCTCCCTCCAAACCTACCTGCATGGGGCCTCAGAGAGAAGCGGCCCAGCTTGCTTCCAAAATTTGGTGATGGGCAGGGAAATGAATGTTTTCCTCCATTGAAGTGAAGAAACTTGGGCTTAATTTTTTAAAAAACCAGTTAGTTCTTGATATTTACATTAAGCAGACAAATTTGGATCATTTCTAGCAATGTATCTCAAGCCAGCTTGAGAACTAAAGAAAGTCATCAGCCAAAACATGTTGCTAAGCATCATAGTAACACTGCTCAGGCCAGGACAGGTGATATGGCTGTTGTCTGATGTGTATCTGGAGCCGTGGTGAGGCTGCCTCATTAAATTATGAACTGATAGCTCTTGATTTATCTTTTAAAAAGAATGAAAGGCCAGCGGACCTGCCCTGTGTGGGTAATCCGTGGCACCTGTGGCAAATGGCGGTGTTTTCATCCCCATAATGAAGAAAAGTAGTTTCAGAGCCTTTTGATGACACTGTTCCCTTTCACTTGTTTATTTTTATTCTCCCACACAACCCAGCAGGGCGCTTTTGAACCAAAACAGTTAATTATGTCTTCTAACCTAGAGAAGTTGCAAAACACAAATATAGCTAGTTGCACCGAAGGGGGCAGCTTTGCTTGGGGCTGTGCTTGCACCAGGGAGGGTAGAGGGAGACCTATTAGAAGGCCCCTGGGAGGGAGGTGGGCCAGCATCCCCACTCCATGTATACTTAGGTTTCTTTTTCATTGTACTGCACTGCAAATCCCCCAGTTCAGAGACCCCTGTACCAACACCCATTCCAAAGACAAACTTGAGTATCTTTGGGACTAGAGGCCTTTCCTGATAAAAACACAAGCTTCACACTCCAGGGATGCCCATGGGCAAGGTAGTCTCAAGCATGGAACTTCTCCCCATAGTGCTCAAGGACTGTAAGGGACAGACCTTCCCCCAATCCAGACTAGGACACCTTCCAATAAAGAAGATGGGCATTCTTGACTCGCCGCTCCCATCACCCTCTCCTCTCCCAGTGGAGCAGGGCCCCAGTCCTTTGTTCCTAAATCATGGGCTTACCCCTGCCTGCTTTGGAATCTCCCATCTTTCTGTCCATCTCCTGGCACCAAGCACCTTCCTTAGCTAACCTCATATGCCCTGACCATCTGCCATTTTATTCACTCACTATTCCTGCCTTGCTCTTTCCCCATTTCTAGATCTCTGCTTGGTGCTACCACTTCCTCTCCACCTATTGAAAGTTTCAACTCCCCTACCCCTCATCTCAGCTTGAAGTGCTCCTCCTGCCTCTAAGTCTTGGGCTCCTATTGTCTATTCCCTTGACTAGAACTGTTATTTCACTTCCTATTCTATGGGCCTTTTACCACCACAACTAGATGATACATTCCTCTATTGATTTATATAACAATGTAAAGTAATCTTGCTATCTTTCCCTACCCACCGCCCCCCCACCAATTCCCAGCACCCTGCATAGTGGATAGCATTTGATTGATTCCTCTCCTACTGGTTAAAAATTTCAAATGCACCAGGCCAGGGACATCAGGAAGTGGCAGTCAGGAAACTTTCTTTCCAGAATCACAGTCTTTTTTAAAAATTTTATTTATTTATTTTTAGAGACCAGAAGAGAGGGAGAAAGGGGGAGAGAAACATCAATGTGTGGTTGCCTTTTGCTCACCCCCTACTGGGGACCTGGCCCCTAACCCAGGCATGTGCCCTGACTGGGGATCGACCCTTTGATTCGCAGGCCAGCACTCAATACACTGAGCCACACCAGCCAGGCCAGAATAACAATCTTAAAGAAAAAAACAAATCCTGTCAGTTATCTAAATGTTCCCAAATACCTGGATGTTTGGCCTTAAGTATGTAAAACACCTAATGAGTAATGGTGTTTAGTGTTCCTCTGGGTCCTTCTCATCATGTGGCCATGTAATGGCCCCTCCAGAATTAGCATGCCAAAGCTCCCATTCCTTCATTCACAGGTTGTCCCACCTGGGACAGATCTCATGCTCCTTGTGCCTCTGCTGCCCTGCTAGAAAACAAACATTATAGCATTGCCTCACTGATGCTGTGAGAACAAGCAATGAGTGAGAACAAAGAAAATAATAAGAGTGGGAACAGCCATGCACTTTGCAGACTCCAAATGTCCACAGATAAATCTGAGCATCATGGTTGTTATTAGCCTTGAAAAAGTCAACACCTGCCTTTAGTAAGTAGATACTTTGTCTTTTTAAAAAGTTTTGCACAAAGTGTACCTCAAAGCCACACCACTACATCATAAAGTTAACAAGAAATACAAAAAGTATAGGCAACTATGCCCACGAGGGACATGTTCTCAGCACTAGCACAACATTTCCCTGTGAATTTGGATTTGAAGCCCTTCAGAGGCCATGAGGGTGCCTGGCAAGGTTCTCAAAAAAATACAAGGCCTATCACATGCAGTTGAGGAAAATCCATCAGCAGCAGGTAGGGAAAGGGCAAAATAAAAGAGATAGAGAGTGAGGAAAGGAGATGGATAGGGCTATGGCAGCAAGAAATCCAAACACCAACCACTCGCTAGTTATGGGCTAGGACAAAGCAGAGTGAAGAGGCTGTTGAAAGTAAGCCCCTTTCTTACCCTTGAGTTTTCTCTCTGCAGGGAATTTTCATTGTTTTGTTGAATTACAAAGACTGAAAACACAAAATGAAAATATCACAAGCCTTCCCATTTCATACCTTATTCAAAAATATATATTCAGAATATAGAAGGACCTAAATGTTAACACTTAAAAGAAAACATAGCTGTAAATTTTCTTTTTAAAAAATATGTATTTTATTCATTATGCTATTATAGTTGTCACAATTGTTTTTCTCCCCTTTACTTCACTCTACCCTGAACCCCCACCCTCCTGCATTCCACCCCCCTTATTTCATGTCCATGGGTTGTACATATAAGGTCTTTGGCTTCTCCATTTCCTATACTATTCTTAACGTCCCCCTGTCTATTTTGTACCTACCATTTATGCTTCTTATTCCCTGTACTTTTCCCCCATTCTCCTTCTCCCCCTCATCACTGATAACCCTCCATGTGATCTCCATTTCTGTGATTCTGTTCCTGTTCTAGTTATTTGATTAGTTTTTATTTTTGTTTTTTAGATTCAGTTGTTGATAGTTGTGAGTTTGTTGTCATTTTACTGTTCATAGTTTTGATCTTCTTCTTTTTCCTTAGATAAGTCCCTTTAACATTTCATATAATAAATGCTTGATAATGATGAACTCCTTGAATGTGACCTTATCTGGGAAGCACTTTATCTGCCCTGATAGCTTTGCTGGATAGAGTAATCTTGGATGTAGATCCTTGCCTTTCATGACTTGGAATACTCCTTTCCATCTCCTTCTTGCCTGTAAGTTTTCTTTTGAGAAATCAGCTGAAAGTCTTATGGGAACTCCTTAGTAGGTAACTGTCTCCTTTTCTCTTGCTGCTTTTAAGATTCTCTCTTTATCTTTAATCTTGGATAACTTAATTAATGTGTCTTGGTGTGTTTCTTCTTGGATCCAATTTCTTTGGACTTTCTGAGCATCCTGGACTTGCATGTCTGGTTCCTTTGCAAGATTGGAGAAGTTCTCCTTCATTATATTTTCAAATAAGTTTTTAATTTCTTGCTCTTCCTTTTCTCCTCCTGGCACTCCTGTGATTTGGATGTTGAAATGTTTAAAGTTGTCCCAGAGTTTCCTAAGCCTCTCTTCATTTTTTTGAATTCTTGTTTCTTCATTCTATTCCAGTTGGATGTTTATTTCTTCCTTTTGTTCCAAATCGTTGATTTGAGTCCCAGTTTCCTGCCCTTCATTGTTGGTTCCCTGTATGTTTTGCTTTATTTCATGTTGGGTAGTCTTCATTTGTTCCCTTAATTTTGCAACCAAGCTCAATCAGTTCTGTGAGCATCCTGATTACCAGTGTTTTGAACTCTGCATCTGATAGATTGTCTATCTTCTCATTGCTTAGCTCTTTCTCTGGAGTTTTGATCTGTTCTTTCATTTGGGCCATATTTCCTTGTCTCTGTGCACCTGTTATATTGTAAAGGGCGGAGGCTTAGGTATTCACCAGGGCCAGGAAACCCACTTCACTGTGTTGTGGCACTCTATGTGGGGGAGGGGTAAGAGAAGGAACAATAGCCCTTGCTAGGCTTTCACCCAGATCTGTCACTTTCCTCACTTCCCACAAGTGGATTGTGCCCTTTCAGGTGCTGATTCCCAGGTATGTGGGTTTGTGTACATTCTAGGACCCCGTGGGTCTCTCCAATGTACTCTCCTGTGAGACTGGGAGTTTCTCCCACCACTGCAACCCCACAGATTTTTATAGCTAGAGGTTTTGGGGCTTTATTTCCTGGTGCTGGAACCCTTGGTTTTGTGGGTTTGTCTCACTTCCTAGTTGTTCCTCATGGCTTATCCGCACACAAATTTGGGAAAACCTGTCTGTCAGCCACTACCTCACCCGCCCCACTCTGCCAAGCCTTGCCGTGAGTCTTCTCCACCCCAGCCTCCCATCTCCACCCCTCCTACCAGTCTGGATGAATGTTTCTTCTTTAACTCCTTGGTTGTCAGACTTTCATGCAGTTTGATTTTCTGGTACTTCTGGTTGTTTTTTGTTTTTAAATTGGTTGTTGTCCTTCTTTTGGTTATACGAGGAAGCAAAGCATTTCTACTTATGCCTCCATCTTGAATTTCATTGCAGTAAATTTTCATGAGCTTGGATTAGGCAGTAGTCGCAAAACAAAAGCACAAACAGAAAAAGAAAAAATAGATAAATTGGACTTCAGCAAAATTATAAAATTTTTGCTTCATAGGTCAACTTGAAGAAAGTGAAATGACAACGTACAGAATGGGAGAAAATATTTAGGAATCA
>VMDR010029272.1:0-12814 GCA_007922815.1 Macrotus californicus | reverse complement strand
GATAAAGAGAGAATCTTAAAAGTAGCAAGAGAAAAGGAGACAATAACCTACAAAGGAGTTCCCATAAGACTGTCAGCTGATTTCTCAAAAGAAATCTTACAGGCAAAAAGGGGCTGGCAAGAGATATTCCAAGTCATGAAAGGCAAGGACCTACATCCAAGATTACTCTATCCAGCAAAGCTATCATTTAGAATGGAAGGGCAGATAAAGTGCTTCCCAGATAAGGTCAAGTTCAAGGAGTTCATCATCACCAAGCCCTTATTATATGAAATGTTAAAGGGACTTATCTAAGAAAAAGAAGATAAAAAATAAGAACAGTAAAATGACAACAAACTCACAGTAATTAACAACTAAACCTAAAACAGAAACAAAAACAAAGTAAGCAAACAACTAGAACTGGAACAGAATCTCAGAAATGGAGATCACACAGAGGGTTATTATCAGGGGAGTGGATGGGGAGAGAGGGGGAAAAGGTACAGGGAATAAGAAGCATAAATGGTAGGTAGAAGATAGACAGGGGGAGGTTAAGAATAGTATAGGAAATGTAGAAGCCAAAGAACTTATATATATGACCCATGGACATGAACTAAAGAGGGGAAATTGAGTGGGAAGGGGTGTGCAGGGTGGAGGGGAATAAAGGGGGAAAATGGGACAGCTGTAATAGCATAATCAATAAAATATGTTTTAAAAAAAAGACACATACTACTGAAGTTCTGAAACACCAAGGATAAAGAAAATCTCACATGGATGACCATGTGATTAGTAAACCATGTACAGAGAGAAAAATCAAGTTCTGGGTGCTTTTCACAATGCCAAAAGACAGAGGTCCAAAATGTAAACAGGTCTAATGGAAAGAAAATGCGATCCAAGGATTATGTACAGGTCAAGTTATCCTTCAAGCAAAAAGACGACAGACAAGCATTCTCAGGCATACAAAACCTTAGGGAATAAAGCAACCAGGAACCCTGCTTGAAAAACAACTTTTGAATGAAATCTACCCGACCAAGGGGTGAGTCAAAATAAATTCTAGAGAAACTAGGTGTATTAATTTCCTAGGGCTGTCATAGCAAATTACCAAAAACTGGATGGCTTAAACCAATAGAAATGTATTATCTCACAGGGCTAGAGTCCAGAAGTTGGAAATCAAGGTGTTGGCAGAGCCATGCTCCCTCTGAAGAAGCTAGGGAAGAACTCTTCCTTGACTCTTCTAGCTCCTTATAGCCCTAGACGTCCATTGGCTTGTGGCAGTACAACTCCCACCTTTACAGGGTGCTCTCCCCATGTCTCTTCATATAGACTTCCCTCTGTGCTTGCCTGTGCCCAAATTTCCCCATTTATAATAAGGACACTAGTCACATTGGATTAGGGCCCCCTATAAAGACTTTGTTTTAACTTGATTAACTCTATATACACCCTATTTCCAACTAAGGCCACATTCTGAGGTATTGAAAGTTAAGACCCCAACATGCTTTTTAGAGGAGGAGACAGCTGAACCTGTAACACTAAGGTAGCACTGAGGGGTGAGCACTGAGTTCTACCAGATAATATAGCTAAAAAGAAATAACAGTAAGAAGTATAATTAGAGAATGAAATAAAATGAGGTAAACATTAACAATGGGAAATAATAAAAATCAAGAGACAGAGTTGGGCAGTGGGATAAAGTGTAAGTGTAGGTAATTCCTCATCAGTCACAGCAGGAAGTCAATAGCTAGTACTTAAAATCGAAACTTGTCTTTTTTTTTTAAAAAAAAAAGGCATAGCAAATTCAATTTCAACATTTTCATTCCTTTTTCTAAAATTCTAAAAGAATTGATCATTTGCCCTGGCAGGGTAGTTCAGTTGGTTAGCGCATCATCCCATATGCCAAGGTTGCAGGTTTGATCCCCAGGCAGGGCACATGCAAGAATCAACCAATGAATGCATGAATAAGTGGAACAACAGACTGATCTCTCTCCCTCTCTCTCTCAAATCAATAAATTAGAAAATTAAATAAAAAAAGAATTGCCCTGGCTGATATGGTTCAGTTGGTTGGAGCATCATCCTGTAACCCAAAGGTTGGGGGTTTGATCCCTGGTCTGGGTACATATGATCCCCAGTCCGGGCGCATATGGGAGGCAGTCAGTGGATATTTTTCTTTCACATCGATGTTTCTCTCTCTCTTTTTCTCTCTGTCTTTCTCTCTTCCCACCCGCTTCCTCTGCTCTAAAAGCAATGAAAAAATGCCCTTAGGTGAGGATTTTTTTTTAAAAATTTAAATTAATCTTTAAAGAATTTGTGGTGAAGAAACAACCAATTAGTCATTTCTAAGGTTCACTTCAGTTTTTCTACCATTAAATTCAAGTAACATTAAAATTTTTTATTGCTCTGGTTAGTGTGACTCAGTGGATTGAGCACTGTCCTGCAAACTGAAGGGTAGCCAGTTCAATTCCCAGTCAAGACACCTGCCTGGGCTGTGGGCCAGGTCCCCAGTTGGGGGTGTGTAAGAAGCTACTGATCAATGTATCTCTTCCACATTGATATTTCTCTCCTTCCCTTTCTCCATCCCTTTCCCTCTCTCTAAAAATAAATAAAATCTTTTAAAAAAGAATTTAAAAAAATGTTTTCATCTCAAATAGTATGCAGAATATGGTCCTATTTTTATAGAATTCCCTCAGCTAACCTATTTATCCACATACCTATAGTCTCTAATGATGTCTTATAGATGTTGGGAATGGTTGTCTCTGGGCAGTAGAATTTACAGTGAGTTGTTCTTTCTTTTTTACTTTCTTGTACTTTTCTACACTCTTTGAATTTTTATAATGAAATTTGTTATTTTGAACAAAAGCAATTAAGTCATTGTTTTTCCCAAAAGCTTTTTTTGTAGACATTGAGAGGGACCCCGCTTCAGGTCCTAGGGGGAGATGGATCCAGAAGGCACAAGGTGGCATCTGAGGGTGCTGTGACAGCTGACACAAGGTCTCTGGGCTGTTTGGAGGCCCCTCTACAACAGAGAGTCCTGTTTCACAGCTGCTGTGGCAAAAAACTTCTCAACTTCAAATGCCACTACACATATTCAGGACTTTCCATAGTCAGACCCAGTCCCCAAAGAAGCCATATGGCCCCTAAAGTCAGCAAAACAAGTCAGACCTGCTTCTAACCTTCGAGAGTGTCCAACATTTGCTCTATTGTGACATCAAAGAGGCCAGTGCTCCCAGAAGCCAACTTGGAGGCTGGCTCTGTCCTTCTCAACTCCCAAGCAAGAGGGCTGTCCATGTGATTGTCCTGTGCTCACAGCTGTGACAAGTTCTCCACTCCATCCTCCAAGCTAGTTTTTCAACAGGAAAGGCATCTGGGCATATAACAGTCATCATCATATTCCTATTTTATTGTTCCTCTTCTTATATCTGGTTGTCACCAAATGTTTGGCAGGAAATTCATCTTTTATAACTTTGTTTCCTGTATTTTAATAGACATGATGGTGGTTTCTGTGGATACAGCACGTAGGCAGCTAGGGTTTTGTGAGACTGAGCACATCACAGAAGAGTTGTAGGCTTTCAGCCTTGCTTCCTGAAAGTTGGGCTGGCCCTCATATTCAATCTTTCTAGCCTGCATAACATAACAGATATCCCAACAGGACACACCAGCTCAGCAGCAATGGCTGCAGGGAAAAGCAGGGTGACAGTGGCAGAGAAGTCTGCAGTGAGAACAGGGCCTAATGAAGGACTTTCGATAGGGCTTGAGATGTTATCTAAACGTGAATACAGGCCTAAGAAAGTGTGGCCCACAGAGCCCACATACTGAGCTCTGCCAAAGGACTGAGGACCACATATAGCCAGTGTCTCCAAAGGACAGAATCACTAGACAGGTTGTCATAGTAACGTAGTCCTAGAGGCAGGTGGTGAATGTTGAGCACAGAGAAACACAGCAGGAATTGTGAGGGCAGCACCTGTCAGCAGCCTGAGGAAGCTTTTGGAAAATGTTGTCTATACTCACTTTTTTTTTTAACCAAAAAGATTACTAAACACAGAAAATTATTTGTTAAAACATATAGGAAATCAATTCATTTCAAATTAAATAATACTACAACTCATGATCTCTGTGTTCTAAATCAAAGTCCTAGAATTTACTTGGTGAATTTGTCCATTTCTAGATACATCTCAGACTGGTACTAATTATTCAGAGAGGCTGAGTGTCTCAGGTAATATCCATTCAGACAAAGCAACAGAAATCATCTTATCACCTATCCCCCACCTCTGGGTTACCCGTCTCCCCTCAGAACCCCTTATCCTTTAGTTTTCTGATACATCATCAGCTTCTTAGGTGTCACTGTGCCTGGCTAGGCTTTTTGTTCTCTAATAGTTCTAGTTTGGGCAGATGACTTTTTATCTACTTATTTATATTCATTTAGTTGCATCTTTTCCACACCAAAGTTTATATCTCTAGAGAGCTACCTCTGTTTATTAAAAATATAATTGTACTCATTCAGTGAAACTAGATTCTGAACAAACAGCAAAATGAAAATGGTTATTTCAGCAGAATCTTCCAACTTCCCCTAAGAGTAGACCACTGCCCAAAATAGGGGCTGACAGAAGTCTCTACCTTATTCAGTCGCAAACCTTGGGTGACTATGTTTGACCATTTTTAGGTGAACTGCTCAGATCATTTACTCCTCGGCCAGGCTTTTGCCTTCTCCGCTCCACTAACAAGCTCTTTCTAAGACCACCCGTGAGCCTCTACTCATGTTAAATACAATTGAGCTGTTAAATACAGTTTCCTCATGGTTTAGCTATCAAATATCTCTGAACCCAGACCTCTCTTGGGTCACAGTCTCATATATCCAACCCCTGTTAAGGTGTCTTAATTTGCCGCAAACAACAAATCATCATGTCCTCAAGCACTGTCCCTCTTCCTGGGTTATACTGCCTGTGTTATGTGACATTTCTGCAGTCCAGGGAAGTGTGCTCATGAATGGAGATGAGAGCCATTTTGGGGTCCCCAAAGCAGAAGTGACTCTGAGAGCTGTGATTACTGTCCTTGGTTTGCTCAGAAATCAAAGCCTTGAGGAATTTAGCAGATGCTGACCTCAGAGAGGAATTATGGTGTTCTCCCTCCTGTATCTGTGGCCCCTAGAGGTCTTCATCTCCCCAGGTGGGACATGGGGGGAAATAACTATGCTTCTTGTCTACACTAGTGATGTCAGCCGAGAGATGCAAAAACAAGGGTGGAAGGGCTCAAGTGGAGGGACAGTGAGTTCAGTAAGATTCCCCCAAATGCTCTGGTGTGTCCCGAGAATACAAACCAAGCTGACTCATGTAGCTCTGAACCCTGGAGCTTTAAACTCTTTCAAGAACACACTCCTTCCTGTATTTCTAACAATTACTGTTTCTAGCTTTTCTGGAAATCCCACCAGTCACCCTCTCTGTTTCAAAAGCATTGACTCATAGAAATAGAACCATGAGAAAAGTTAGTTTGACCCCTTTGCTCTAAGAAATGCATGGGTGGAAAGAGCCTAGGGGAATGTGGTGGGGAATCCTTCTCTAACTGGTTGTTTTATCTCAAAGAAAAATAAACTAAAAGAAAAGATACAGAAATGTTTTAAATTAGTCACCCACAGGAAAGGGATTTTGTGGGAAAGAGTTCACACTTGCACTAGTACAGTGTTTAGAGAACTTTTTAACTTGATACCCATGAAAGGGCTTTATCAGAGAGGATATGCTCCTCTCTGATATAGGCTCCTCCAGAAACTGGGAGCTACATGTTTTTCCGTCTGTACATTTTTCTGAGGAGAGGGACTGTAGCTTTTATCAGATTCCCAGTGGGGTCCCTGACACCCCAATGGGTGCGAACTACTCACTTAGAGGTTAACTTAGTTGTATTGGTTATCTTTGCTGTATAACACATTACCCCAAAACTTAGCAGTGTAATACAACTAACATATATTATTGTCTCATACGTTTTGTGGGTCAGGCATTGAGGAGTGGTTTAGCTGGGTGACTGGGCTCAGGGCCTCCTGTGATGCTGCAGTCACAAAGTCAGCTGGAGTCGCTGCCATCTGAAGGCTTGGCTGGGGCTGGAGAATCTGCTTCTGAGATGGTTTGCTCAAGTGGCTGCTGGCAAGGTTCCTTGCTGGCTGTTGGCAGGGGAACCTCCATTCCTTGCCACATGGACCTCTCCATTGGGCTGCTCAGTGTCCTCTGAGTGAGTATCCACTACTGAATGTGTGACCAAGAGAAAGAGCAAGGAGGAAGCCACATGCCTTTAATGACTTAGTCTCAGGAGCCATACATTTTCACTTCTGCCACATGCTATTCAATAAGCAAGACAGCTCACACTCAAGTGGCAGTAATTAAGCTCCACTTTTTGAGGGGAGTTGTATCAAAGAACTTGTGGACATATGTTTAAACTACCATGCTAGCAAAGAGCCCTTACTTTATAGTCTTGCTGAGAAGCAGCTTTCTCTGTGTAACCCTCCCCCTTCCACCACTTCATCATGTAGTGTTTGGGACTCCCGCAGGGTAGAAGATCCCCATGACCTTGGACAAATCATTAAACTTTGTGTCACAATTTTTTCATTGGTTACAGGCAACAATAAAAATACCTACTTCGTAGGACTATTGTATGAGGATTTAGTGAAATGCTGGATTAATAAATGTTTTACAATATTAGTTATAATAATAGTGGCCCCACCCTCAATCTAGAGACTTCCATTTCCATGAAAAAGAACTGCATATTTAGGGACTGTAAATCTTCTACATGGGATGAGAAGTGATGTTTGTTTATTAAGAATCTATTTGTAGAGTAGGTGCTATAAGGCAGGGAGAAACAGAAGAAGTTAAAAACAGCCCCTGTCCTTAATAGGTGTATATATTTGGGGAGAACAGATATCTGCATGAAACAGGAATGCCTTGAAAGTCCTGTGACACTCCAGAACAAGAGCGAGTATCTGCACTGAGTGTAATTTTAAGGTTAAGATTCAGGCCAGGGAGCATGAGTGAAAATTAAAGGAAGATAAATACTGAAGTTTTAGGGGATCACAGCTTTTCAGGGGCCGTAGCAGGAAAAATAAAGGGGTAAGAAAAAGGATTTATAAAGTCAAGATTTCACAGAGAAAGAAATAAACTTAAAGGAAAAGTAGAGGAGTGTCTCTGACAGAAGCACTGGTCAGTGGTGTGGCAGTCTTCAGGAAGGAGAGCTGTACCATATTTATCAACCTATTTACTGAAACAAAGATATCCTATTAACCTTTCAAGGGCAGGGAAAGTGTCTATGGACATCTGTGATCTAGCACAGTGAGCTGCGGAGGGTGCTGTTTTAAAAAATGCAAACTGGAAAACCACTTCTCTAATTCAGACTTTAGATTAAGATGTTTACTGGCAAGCACTCAACAGAGCTGGCTCCCTGCAGCCCAGCTTTTCTGCTTGCTCTCTGTGGTGGGAGGGGCTGGTTTCCAGGAGCTGCTTGATTCTACACAGCTCCTCCAGACTCAGATTCTCAACAGCTCTCCCAAGCAACCTCAAAAGGCTAGGGGAGGGAAGAGCAGAGGTGGCTCCAGTCTGGACTGAAAGGCCCATCTGCAGCATGGAGGGCATGGGAAGCAAGGATGATCTGATATTCCTGGGGCCCTCTTCAGTTGCCAGCTCTCATCTCTGAGGTCTGATTCCCCACTATCATGTTTTGGGGAGCTAGCCTAAGTTAGTTTTAGTCTATAAGTAGCCCAAGATGGTTTGAAGTGGGTAAAAGTCAGCTGCTTGCTATTAAGTTATAATGAAAGCAAAATTCGAACCAGATTTTAACCCTTTATACAGACATTTATTAAATAAGCATTCATGAGCAATTAGGCACAGAGTATTTCATGCAACCTGCTCTGTAGGTTCCCCCAAGGCCCAGCTCCTGTCCTTTTAAGTGATCCAACCACCACCTGGCATAAATAGCTCACTGGAGGCAGAACCAACAACATTTCAGAGGCATTTCATTATCCTTGTGATCAGCACCGGGCAACAAGAAACCCCCCTACAGCTATGTCTGGAGACCCGAGTGGCTCAGGATCAAGTGTCTGGCACCACCCTTACAAGTTCACGCTAATGGCCTTGCTAGACTCTCAAACCCTGTTCAGCAAATGTGAGGAGTGCCCTAAAATATTTTAGCCTATTCACATACCTTGACTATCTTTAATTTCATCGGAAAGAGCTCTTATCTATCGTTCCGCATGCTGATGACAAAGCCACTAATTTCATCAAATAAAATCCATTTATGATATAATTGTGCTGATTTGCAGTGTCTGCCTCAGAGCAGAATACAGATTACTCAAGCACTTGCAGGGGCCACCCTGGCACATGACCTGGTATTGGAGCTTAATCTAACCAGCAAGTAAACAGCACTACAGGTCAATACCGCAGTAATTTCAAGTAAATTACAAATATCAAGACACTTGCTTTGGCCTGGATAGAAAAGACAATTATCTTCTCAAGGTTCAGTGGAGCTAGTGGACACCAAGAATATCAGTACAGGTTCCATGACTGTTTCATCAGTCACAGCTTCTGTGTGGAAAGACGATTTGAGATATGACTAAAGTCTGTGAGATCATATGGATGACTCCAAATTCCTAAGTATTACATTACAGGGAGATACTTGTTGCTTGAAAGAGGTTATTGTAGTACAAGTAGAAGGAAATATTATTTCACATGGTTCTTATGAACCTGGTTACCCCCAAGGGTGGTTCAGGCTATAAACAAATCATTCATTCTAAGCCAAATCAAAGGTCATAATGTGTAAGCCCACAAAAATATTTTATTTGGCCTGAGCAATATTGTAAAATTACTGAATTGGTTACTATACTTAAAAAAATCAATTGCCATTCTCATAAAAATCTGGATTTGCAGCTTCTCTTGAAAAATAATTAGATCTGGCAACAGTAGCTCTGCATTCTGTGCTGCTATCAGGCAAGAATCAAGGACCCACGTGACAGGCATTTCCTCTCCAGCCTGCACAGTCCTCACGGTGCCCTAATAATTCCCAACACTGAGGCGAACCGCCAGGTGCCACTTACAATCTCACCTGCACTGTCATATTTCTTGTAATAGAGTTAAGAGAAATGTGACCTATTTCTTGTACCTTAAGCAGCATTGTAGCATCATAGTTAGGAGTGTGGACCCTAGAGGCAGACAGCCTAGTTTTGAATCTCGGTTCTTTCTGACTTTCTGGCTCTGTGTCTTTGTGCAAGTTGCTTAACCTCTCTAAGCCTTGGTTTCCTTATTTGTAAAATAAGAATACCATATTTTGCCATGTACAATGTGCTCCCATGTATAATGCGCACCCACGTTTTTGGCCAAACTTTCAGGAAAAAGAGCTTTCATTTTAATTTTTTAATTCAATTATTTATTTATTTATATTTAGAAACAAAACTGATTATTGCATTCCAGGGTATTATTTTACATATGGACATCGTTGTTGCTTTCTAAAGTTACACTTTTAACACATAAGCATAAATAAAAGAGTTAAAAACATTTACATAGATACGAAATTAGTACTACCCATGTATGTGTATCCTTATTTTTCCCTAAAAAATTTGAGCAAAAACGTGCTCATTATACATGGTAAAATACGGTAACACCATCATCTACTTCATGGGGTTGCTGTGAGGATTAGAACAGTAGAGCAGCCTCAGATAAGTGCCCTTGAGAGGGCTGCATGTCCCACCCAGCCCGTTTTAAGCTTTTATGTTACCCACCTGGCCCCTGTAGGCACTGAGCTTGTGACACCCTATTTAAATAAATATTTAGATTTCATTTCATGAGGAATTATTAACAAAACTGATGCCCTGACCGGTGTGGCTCGATTGGTTGGATATCATCCTGCAAAGTGAAAGGTTGTCGGTTTGATTCCCGGTCAGGGCACATGCCTGGGTTGCAGGCCTGGTCTCTGGTTGGGGTGTTTGCGAGGAGCAACTGATTGTTGTTTCTCTCACACATGGATGTTTCTCTCCCTATCTTTTTCCCTTTCTCGAAAAATAAATAAACAAAATCTTAAAATAAAACAAAACTAAGTGTTCCGAAGGCACTCTTCACTTTGAAAATAATTTTATGGAACACCCCTTAACTATCTGCACCAGCCCAGCCTTGAAACTCAGTTAACAGACCCGTATCCTGGGTGGACCATGAAACTGAATTTCTGCCCGAATGCTCCCTGGGAATAAGATGATATCCTTGCCTCAATAGATACCATGTCTTCATGAAAAGACGAACCACAAAATGGGAGAAGGTATAACCTCAGAGAATCCTCAGAGAATCCAGGATAACTTCCCATTTTAAGTTCCTTAATTTAATCACATCTGTAAAATCCTTTTGCCGTGTATAAAGACATATTCACAGGTTTGGGGGATTAGGACATCTTTGGGGGCCATTTTCTGCCTGACACATGGGACTTAAACATTTTGCAGACCCCAGTGCTATGCCTATTGTGCTCAATGGAAAACCCCCAGGCCTGCTTAGCTCTTACTAAGTATCTGAATCATTTTCTCTGAACAGGATGGGTTTTCCTAGAGACCTAGATGTCCACAAAGCAGTCAAAGGTAAGCCCCAGAGAGGGGAGGGGAGAGAAAATCACAGAAGCTGGAAATTCCCAAGCTGGAGAAAAGGGTCCAAAACTACTAAGAGGGGCCCAGAACTAGAACAGCTAGATCTCAAAGTTTCCTCAGAGCTGCTGGACTGATTACTTTAAAACATAAATCTGATCATGTCCCTCTCCTGTGTAAAACTCCACTAAAGCTTCCTCTTGGCTTTAGAACAAAGCCTTTAAAGTGATGCCAGTTTCTCAATGTCAGCACCACTGACATTTCCGGCTGGATAAGTCTTTGTTGCCAGAGGCCGTCCTGAGCACCGCAGGGTGTGTCGCAGCGTCCAGGGCCTCTCCCTGCTAGATGCCAGTAGCTGCCCAACACACCCACACAAACACTGGTGACAACCAACTTGTGACAATGTTGCCAAATGTCCCTGGGGCACAAAACTGCCCTCAGTTGAGAACTCCTGTCCTAGGAGGTCCAGCAGGATCTGGGCCTTGCCCAGCTCTCCACCTGTTCTCTCAGCTTTAGCCACCTGAAGGAGACCCCCAGCTAGCGGAACACAGCCGGGCCCTCAGGACTCTGGATTTCTGCTCACACTGTTCCCTCTTCCTGGACCACCCCTCCCTACATCTCCTCACCTGGCGAAGTCCGTCTTTGTGTTGAAGGGGAACAGAGTTTTGCTGCCCCAAAATATGCCTTTTTTAGAATATTGTTTATTTTAAGGTTATTTAAAAAACAAAACAAAACAAAACAAAAAAACTCAAGACCTGAGTCTTGGAACTAAGCTTGAACTTTGAACTTTCAGTTCTTTGAACTCAAAAACTGAGTCTTAGAAGAAACTCTGACCTTCTCCAAAATTGCCTAGATGAAATTAGACAGAGAATCTGTTCCAGGAAGGGAGCTAGCATGCAGATAAGTATATTTTAATATAAACTAAGTGTGGCAGAGAAAGAGGAACCTAGAAAATCTGTTTGTTAGACTCCCCTCTGTGTCCCATTGTTTCTGGCTGGCCTGGCAAGAACTTGTTTACCAAATATTTATGCCTTCCCATCTATCTGTGAATTGCCCACCTTCCCTTTGAAGTGTAAACCACTACCCCCTTCTCCTTAGCTCAAGGCGGCATCCAAGCCTCATCAGCCTGATTTGTCCTTGGGTCTCATATTCTTACAGGAACCCCTGTATGCACATATATAATTACATTTGGTTATTTTCCCCCTGTTAATCTGTCTCATGTCAGTTGATTATCAGGCCAGCCAGAATAACTCAGAGGGAAAAGGGAAAAATTTCCCCTCACCCACAGTGTCTCAGTCTAAATGTCTTCTGCTCAGACACCCCTCCCAGCCCCCCTTGCAGAGACTACTGCCAAGTGTTGCAGCAGGGTCCCACCCCATGCCAGGGGTGCCCAACCTTTTGGTGTCTCTGGGCCACACTGGAAGAAGAAGAGTTGTCTTGGGCCGCACATTAAATACTTTGTGACATGTAATCACACAAAAAAATCTCATAATGTTTTAAGTAAATTTACAATTTTGTGTCAGGCCGCACTCACAGCCATCATGGGCTGCATGCAGCCTGCAGGCCGCAGGTTGGACACCCCTGCAACCCTCTGCACACCTGCTGTTATGTGTCTGCCCTTTCCCCAGACTGTTACCCCCATGAGGGCAGGGCCTGTGACTGTCTTGTCCTACTGACTATGGTGCCTGTGGATTAGTGAAGACATACATGGTCTGTATTGCCTCAGGGTGGCAGACACCATTGGACCAACTCCCATCTGTCCCATAATCAGAGGCCCAGAACAGGAATCAGACCACGAAGTCAGGTAAACCCCCAGGGAAGAGCTGGGATTCACTGTCTGCTCCTTGCTGTGTCTGGACTGTGTCGGCCCCATAAAAAATTAAATAGTAACTCAGAGTGTGATCTGCACAAGAGCCTTTTCCTGAGGCCTATGAACCCAAGGCTTCCTTCACATGAGGAATCCTTTGCCCCAGGGGCTCCTGTTAAATGATGCTCTACGTTGGGGAAGAGCCAGCACCGTGAACAGGTACCAGCTGCCAGGACTATTTGGGAAGAGAGCCAGACAGTGGTGACTCTGCAGCAAGCGAACAGCCAAGCAGGGAGAAGGCTGTCACCTATATGACACACCGTTCACAGGATGCATTCCCAGTGAGAGAAATCTAGACCCTGGCCAAATTCCCTTTGTTGGCCCCAACGTGAGACATCTAAATGCAGGCAGAGAAAAGATGGAACGCACCACAGAAACACAGCTCCATCTTGTCAAAC
>VMDR010029271.1:0-12813 GCA_007922815.1 Macrotus californicus | reverse complement strand
ATTTTATTTTTTTAAGGTTTTATTCATTTATTTTTAGAGAGGGGGGAAGGGAGGGAGGGGGGTGGGATTGGCTGGGGCGGGGGGAGAGTGGTGGGGGGAAAATTCAAACTGTAATTGAACAACAATAAAGTAATTAAAAAAAAAACACTGGTAATTACAATGCTCACAGAAATGTTTGAGTATGGTCACAAAATAGAGAAAAAAGTGAAGGCTATGAAAAGTGAATTAAAGGAAAATGCACAGGGAACCAACAGTGATGGGAAGGAAATGGGGACTCAGATCAATGGTTTGGAGCAGAAGGAAGAAATAAATATTCAACCAGAAAATGATGAAGAAACAAAAATTCAAAAATTGAGGAGAGGCTTAGGAACCTCTGGGACAACTTTAAAGGTTCCAACATTGGAATCATAGGGGTGCCAGAAGGAGAAGAGGAAGAGAAAGAAATTGAAAACTTATTTGAAAACATAATGAAGCATAACTTCCCCAATCTGGCAAAAGAAATAGACTTCCAGGAAGTCTAGGAAGCCCAGAGAGTCCCAAAGAAGTTGGGCCCAAGGAAGCACACACCAAGGCCCATCATAATTACATTACCCAAGATGAAAGATAAAGAATCTTAAACAAGAGTAAAGGAGACAGCAACCTACAAAAGAGTACCCATAAGGCTGTCAGCTGATTTCTCAAAAGGAACCTTGCAGGCAAGAAGGGGCTGGCAAGAAGTTTTTGAAGTCATGAAAGGCAAGGACCTACATCCAAGATTACTCTGTCCAGCCAAGCTATCATTTAGAATGGAAGGGCAGATAAAGTGTTTCCCAGGTAAAGTCAAGTTAAAGGAATTCATCATCACTAAGCCCTTATTATATAAAATGTTAAAAGGACTTATCTAAGAAATAGAAGAAGATCAAAAACTATGAACAGTAAAATGACAACAAACTCACAGCTATCAACAACCCACTCTAAAAAAACAAAAACAAACTAAGCAAGCAACTAGAACAGGAACAGAATCACAGAAATGGAGATCACATGGAAGGTTATCAGTAAGGAGGGGAGGGGCAAGAATGGGGGAATAAGTACAGGGAATAAGTAGCATAAATTGTAGGTACAAAATAGACAGAGGGAGGTTAAGAATAATATAGGAAATGGAGAAACCAAAGAAATTATATGTCCAACCCATGGCCGTGAACTGAGGGGGAGAATGTAAGTGGTGGGGTGCAGAGTGGAGAGAAATAAAGGGTGAGGAATGGGAAAACTGTAACAGCATAATCAACAGAATATATTTTTAAAAAGAAAAAGAAAAGCACTAGGAAAAACAAAATATTTTTAAAAACCGCTGTTTGTATGAATGCCAATGTAAAAACAAAAACAAAAGCAAACAAAAAACAACAGCAAAACAAAACATTGACCCTATAGTCAAGCCAGAATTTGTGCTATAGCTATAGTTTCAAATAGATTTTAAAAATTCAAAATAAAATCCAAGTACCTAAGGCTTGACCTGTCTTAAATTAGAGGCATCCAAATTAAGACTAGAATATACCTTTCGGATGAATCGAAAGGGGTGAACACATGAGAATGGCTTGGGAAGACACAGCCACACTCCTGCTTCCGTCTTTTTGTTCGTTCATTCTTTTGCTCCTTTCAACTGTTATGGGAGGATGAGACAGAAGGGGATCTGGAGAACCTACTATTGTATCTAAATAACCTTTTCAGTAATCCTGAGAAAAGAAGAAACTGTTCTCCTTTCAAACTCGGGACCCATTATCCTTTAGAATCAATATTTATTCTAATCTTTTTATTAAAAATAATGATGGAATCAGCTTCTTAGAGTTAAGCTCTTACCTAGGTGACTATAAATATTTTCCCTTGCTTTTTTCTATTTTTTAAAGCTATAACCAATCTGTTCTTGACCAATTAAAAAGAAAATATGAGAAAAGTAGGTCAAAGGCCTCCTTTGCTCATAGCTATTGATCAGCTTCAGCTTGTCCTCTAGTCTTTCACATGCCTTCTGAGTATTTGGCAATATGACCCATCAGTCCTGGAGGCTTAGAGACCCATTCCTCATTAATCCAATACTTAAATTCTCATTTCTACTCCAAATTACTTTTAGATGTGTGTTCTTGGACACAGAACATAGAGCTGCAAAAAAGCATTAAGGGAATTATTAAGCAAGAGAATATGCCTGATACATGTTATGCAATAGTGAAGTCAAGCAAAGCTTTTGAGTTGTTTCCACTGGTGGCCAAAAGGTGCTTTGAAAAGTCAGTCATGATTCTGCCATGTCTGGACCAATCCTCCCATGTTATATATTCAAGGATGTAGAACAGATGGCCACCCAACATTAACAAAGAGAATAAAGCACCCAATAAGAATGCTGACACAAAAAAACAGAAAGCATAAAAAAATACTTTTGTTATTGTCATTTCTTTGGAAAACCTTCAGGAAGTATAGTCTTGGGAAAAGTACCTTAGAAGGTTCAGAATGGAGTCATCTGAAATGATAATTAGAAATTCCAGTTTGTCTCTTTAAGACTAAACTCTGTCTTTGAGAATGGGTTCTGAGTTCCACTGCCTTCTGATGTCCACTTACTCAGCAATGTGCTTCTGTCCAGCTTAGCCACTTTTTGGTCAATTCTATAAGAGCAGAAGACAGCTCTCCTTGGAACAACTTCATCATATCCTTCCATTTTGAAGATTTCATCAAAGCAAAGAAAACAAAGCTTTTTCTAACTCATCACATTGAAGGTGACCTGAACAAGAAAGAGAAAAAATACAATTCATGGGATTTACTTTTACAAGCCCTCCTAAAATGACCCAGTTCTTCCTGAGTACCCTTATCATGCACCACTGCTAGCCCAGTCATGTGCTCTTGCTAGGCCTGTCTCCTCAATTCCCCTGAACACATCCTGCAATTCCAGCCAGGGTTCACATTGTTCCCTTCCCATCTCTGTTTGAATGGTCTTCTGAGCTGGTTTGTGCCTAATACCTCCCCCACTGTTGAGGCTCAGCTGATGTCCCATAATTCATGAAGCCCTGCTTCATCTTCTCTGAATATCGCCCCATTCCTCACAGTTCTTTTCCTTTCTGAATTTTACCTGTGGCCATTCCCTTGGCTTCACAGCCATACTAGAGAATCCCTAGGACCAGAACTAGACCTTAATTTATATTTTTATCTTTCCAAGCACCTAGCAAAAAGCAGAGTTTATAAGAAGTACTCAGTAATGTTCCTGCAATGGGGAGATAAAAACACTGAGGGTCTGAAATGGGAAAAAGTTTGCCCAAGAACAGAATTTAATAAATGACAAGGCCAGTATCCAAATCCATGTTATCCAACTCAAAACCCCTGTTTTTTACCCCATAAACTAGATTTATTTTAAAAGTTTTCATTCAAACTGTAATTGAACAACAATAAAGTAATTTTAAAAAAAAGTTTTCAAAATGCAATGAACCTACAGAATTGGTTTAGGCAGTTTGAATAAGTAACAATACGAATAGTTGTCTTTTATTGAACCCTTGCTATAAATCTGCACTATGCAAAATCCTCACAACCCTTTTCTCTACCCCTCTTCCCTGCTTCAGCTTTAAAAGGTATAAATGACAATTTAAAATTGTGTATATTTAAGGTGTACAACATGATGTTTTGATACACATACACATTGTGAAATGTTTACCACTATCAAGCTAATTAACATGTATCACCTCATATAGTTATCTTTTTTCCTTTGTTTTTTCTTTTTGGTAACAATTAAGATGTACTTTCTTAGCAAATTTCAAGAGTACGATACGGTATTGTTAACTATAGTCACCATGCAGTAAATTATATCTCCAGAGATTTTTCATCCTGCACATCTGAAACTTTATATCCTTTGACCAATATCTCCCCATTTGCCTCACTCCTTACCCCTGATAACCAGAGTTCTACTCTCTGCTTCTAGAAGTCTGACTTTTAAAAATTATACATGTAAGTGAGATCATGCAGTATTTTCTTTCTTTTTGTCTGGCTTGTTTCAGGAGCATAATGTCCTCCAGGTTCATCTGTGTTGTCATAAATTACAAGAGTTCCTTTGTAAAAAAAAAAATATATATATATATATATAATCTCACATTAATATACATCTTTATATATAATCTCACATTTATAAATATATATACATTTAAATGATTATATAAATAAAATCTCACATTTTCTTTGCACATTTATTCATCGGTCAATGGACACTTAGGTTGTTTTCGTATCTTAGCTATTGTGAGTAATGCTGCAGTTAACATGGGAGTCCAGATACTTCTTCAAAATTCAGATTTCATTTCCTTTGGATATCTATCCTGAAGTGTAATTACTGGGTTATTGGCAGTTTTATTTTTAACTTTTTGAGGAACCTCCATAGCACTTTCCATAGTGGCTACACCAATTTATACCCCTACCCACAACATACAAGGGTTCCCTTTTCTCCACACCATTGCAACTCTTGTTACCTTTTGTCTTTTTTTATAATGGCCTTTTATCATGTATGAGGTGATATATTTTTGTGGTTTTGATCTGTGTTTCCCTGATGATTAGTGATGTGGAGCGTTTTTTTTAATGTACTTGTTGGGCATTTGTCTTAATAACTACAAATCTTATCTGCTCCAGACACAACTGTCTTGGCCCTCAGTTACACATGTGAGTTCCCCAGGTTACAAAAAGAATAATGTTCCCAGGAACTTTGAATTCCTTCTGGGCTTAGTTGAAGTCCACTTTATTATACTTATTTTACAGACAATATAAACATAGTTGAGGATTTTAGATGACTATGAGGTTAAAAATAGAAACAAGATTAGTAGCAAGCATGGTAGATAATAAATACTTATAAAACAGATGGATGAATGAATGAACAAATGGGTGAGTGAATCATAAAAGGATGCCTTAAAGAAGAACCATCTATGAGCCCCCAAATTACAGTACCTAAGCTACTGTCTTCTTTGTTTTTCCATGAGAGCAATGAATGAACATTTCATTCTCACTGAGAGCAGAAGTGAAGAGCATATACTTAGATATTTGGGCTAAAAATGCAAAGAAATCTCTTATTCCAGGAAAGGGAAGGACTGTAATATTTTCTATGAACATCTGAGTTTTCTCTGTTCAACATATCCAAAACAACACCCACTATGATAATAAGATGCTCTTGATTTAGCCTTACCTGGAGGCAGGAGCTGGACCTCATGACCTCTGGATGCATTGCTATGCCTGTTTGGAATATTGCAAGAGGCAGTAGAGCATAGTGTGAGGCAGAAATGACCTTCCTAAGTTCAAATCTCAACTGCTTGTTTTTACCTGAGTGAATTATTTAACATCCCTGTGAAGCAGGTCTCCCACTCTGTAGGTGGAGAATGAGAATAACTCCTACTACATTGTAATAAAGGTGCCTAAATCATAGAACCTGTTCCATAACTGGTGGTGGTAGTTATTGACACTACTTACTAACATTATAAAGATAAAACATCATTGCCAAGCCCATGCAAGAAAGAGTTGACTGAACTTAACACCTGCAAAGTTTTTCTTCCTCTCCTATAGGAATGGTGCTGATCACAATGCTCAGAGAATGCCCAGGGCAGATGAGAGCTCTGGCTGCTAGGAGAGAAGCCCTGGCTAGTTTCTGACAACTGACCCCTGAGTTCCATCAGAGATGAGCCAATCTCAGCTCATCCTCCAGTTTCTCTCAGCCTCACTGCTCTTTCAGCTTTCCTGAGAACATCTTTTAGAGGGTAAATTCCCACTCACGTAACTACTCTTAAAATCTCTTCCTCGTGTCTGGGAGGTGAAAAAGAACAGAGCCCACCTTTTTAGGCTGGAAATAAAAAAAATTGAAATTGAACTCATTTATTGACTCTAAATAGCCTCTGTACAACAACCAAACCTCCTCTAATTAAGTCTAAAATGATGATCTCCTATGAAGAGTGCTTTATTGATTATAGCCAGCTCAGTACTGATCAATTATTTTATCTAGAATTTCTGCTGTAGGCTGGTACTGATGAACAAAGCTTCATAAAGCTTCATGGGATGTATGAATGCTCAGATTGCAGGCTGACAGATTTACTAAACCCAGGCAGAGATTTCTACCAGAGGTCTCTGATGTATTCCTCTGGTTCCCAGTGAGGCCCAGGTGGCTGGGGCAGCAAAATTCTGGGGTGCAGACACAAGGACTCCTTGCATTTCTGGACCCAAAGGAGAAAGGTCCAAATCAGTCCTTCCTAGTATTTCACTAAAGGTCTCAATCTCTAGAGAGTTGATGTATGAATTATCTATAGTTACAAAATAAGGCACCCAAAACTTTGTGGCTGAACAAGACCATTTATTTAGCTCAGATTCCATGGGCTGGCAATTTGAGCTGGGCTCAGTTGGCTGATTGTTCTGCTGAGCTCTCTCATGTGTATGACGTCAGCTGTCAGGTCACCCAGGAGATGGTTGATTTAGGATAACCTCTGCTGAGACAGCTCATCTCTTCATGTACCTCTCATCCTTCAACAGGCTAGATCAGGCTTGTTTGCATGGCTGCTCAGTAGGTCTCCAACAGCCATAGGAGGGAGCAAGCACTAATACCCAAGCACTTTTCAAGTCTCAGTTTGCATAGTTTGCTTTTGTTCCATTAGCCAAAGCAAGTTACATGGCTAAACCCAGGATCAGTATGGGAGGGCACTATCCATAGCCATGCATAAGAAAGGCATGAACAAATCAGGGTCAAATATGCCAACAACCTACCATAGTTGATGACCTTGATTTTCCAGCATATATTAAATATACTCATGCTCCCTCATTTCAGCTAATTTTTATGGGGTATGGCCTGCAGTTCTTGCTTACCTCTCACTATCAAAATACTATCTTTTGATTGTCTAACACATAGCAAACCTAATTGGAATCATTTTACATGTGTTAATATGACCCATTCAATAATCCCAAAGGGCAGGTGTTATTGTGCCCACTTCACAGATGAGGGAAACGAGGCTCAGAGAGTGAAGTCCCTAGTCCAAGGTTGCCTCTATTCTATAAATGGCAATTTTATCTGAGGCGTTTTTAAGCTCTGAAACTTCGATTGTACAACCACCTCTTTCCATAAACCACTAAATATTTTTTAAAATAATTTGGACAATCCTTTTTCAATTATGAGGCATCACGTAATTTATTAAAGGGGACAGCAATTACTATGCATTCATTGCCACAGGCAGATGTATCTGCCTCCACAAGATTCTTCCTCAAGGACCGTGAAAGCCCAAAAGAATGAAGACAATGCAGATTACCAGAGCTGCCCTCAGGCCTCTGCCAAAATAGGGCAGGTGAGCACCTGGGATCCATGGACGTCCAAACAGCTGTGGGTCCTCTGACGGTGTCAGGGATGCTGGGGGCCTGCCTGAGGATACAGCAGGAGACACTGAAAACAGAAAAAAGAGTCATTCCTTCATTTCCCAAGATGTCAAATCCAGCCTCCTACAGTTTTCCTGCCTCAGAAAGGTCTGAAAAATGAACCAAGATTGGCAAAGAGCTTGGAAGATAAAATCTTATGCCCTGGTACCACTCAGGGCTCATCTTTAGGATTCATATCAGAATCCTAAAGAACTTTAGATTCTGAACTGCCTGGATCAATCCACAGAAAAGAAGCTACTGTTACACTAGTACCACTGTCTAAGGTGAGCCCTTGGGACCTCCCCTGTCTGCTCTGCCTATCCCAGCCTTGTGCTAGCAGTGGCCTGCAGGATTACAAGCCATGGATCTCATAGTAGAGTCTAGAAAACCAGACTGGTTGGCTCTAGGGGAAATTAGCAGAAACTGGAAGGAGAATAAGTCTACTGCCCTAATTCATTGCACTGACAAGGAGACTTTGATTAGTGCTCTGGAGCATCTAAGATGTTTGACTTACAGCATTGTATTATATTTTTATTACAGCCCTGGGAAAGAATATCAGGAAAGGAAAACCACCTGCTTTCACAGATGAAGGCACTAATGTCAATAAGCTCAATGGGTAATTTGCCCAAGATAACTTGATGATTGGATGGCTGTATAAGAACCACAACCAGGTGCTTCCAACATTATAGTTTATGTTTTCTTTTGCTTTAAATTTCCTCTTGTGGTTGGCCTTCCTTGGATGCCCTTGATTCTTGAATATTTGAAGGAAATGTATTTTTCTGTAAATCTAAGCATGGCATCATTGTCCTCCTCACTTTAGTTCTGGCAATCACAAATAAGAACCCCCCAAAAAATTCCTGCTGTGGCTGTGGGGCATCTGAGACATGGGACACATCAGATCCAACACAGTAGCAATGGCTTGCTTCTATTTTCAAGCATTTTCAACAATATTGTTGGATACCTCTGAAAGAATCAATCACTGAGCAAATTGGCCTGAAGGAAAGATTCAGTAAGAAGTGTTTAAAGCCTCATTGACTTATTCCTGAGACTCTAAAAGATTATGACTTAAAAACCTCAAGTTGTCTTCCTGTGCACATAGGACACTCACCAAGGTTGTCAGCATGGTCCACAAAATCTGCCACCATTTTTCATGTAGTTTTTTGTTTATTTTCCCTATATTCTCAGCTTTGACCAACTGACTCCTAAAAGGTCTCCCTTTTTCTCCCCTTTGTATGAACTTGACTTCCCATTTAGAATTTCCTATATCTCCTTCTTAGGGAAATCCTGACTGTCCTGACAGTAAAGCCCAGAACAAACCTATCCCTACCGCAGTCAGTGGCCACTCCATTGGTCTTGTGGCTTGGGCAAAAAAAAACCTGGAATCACTTTTGACTTTTCTCTCTCACACTCCACATTCAGTCCATCAGCAAACCCTTGGCTCTCCCTGATGGCCTGTCCACACTCACCACCTTCACTACCCTGAGGCTGGTCCAAGCATGAAGCCCCCTTAAGTTTTGTTGTTTGACATGATCACATGCTACATTTTATGGTAGTTATTTTTCCATATTGGGTACGCTTTGATGACAGGGACCATTATGTGTGTGTGTGTGTGTGTGTGTGTGTGTATTATATATATAGTATATAATATATATTAATAATAATGCTACTACCTCATGTGTGAATTGCAATTTACAGTTTACAAGCCTTTTTATTCTCACATAGTGTTCCCCACCATTTTATAGTTGAGGAAGGAGGTTCAGAGAGGTTACCTGACACAGCCAAAGGCATAGATCCATCAAGTGGGAAAGAAAGGCCTTTGGGTTCTAAGTCCTTTGCCTTTTACTTAGCAGGCACTGGATAAATGGTCACTGAAAATGTGTCTTTATCTTTTCCAAACAAGAGTACCCCTTGGAAGGTAGACAGTCCACAATGTAAGCAGACTTGAACCCTAAATCTATCTAGGTGCATATTCTCAAAATGTACAGGAAGGCAATGTATTAAATTAATTAGCATGCTGAATAGTCAAGATATTGCCAGTGGTTTTGTTTGCCTTTTTTTAGACCCCCTAAAAAGGAGCTGAAGAATTTTTTCACCTCAGGAGTATTAATAATGCCCCAAAACTATTCAAATTTCCATCAACAGGAGAAAAGATAAATAAATTATAGTATTGTCTCACAGTGGAATCCTACAAAGCATTCATTAATAATAAATGTAATTGAACTACTACTACATGCAGTAACATGGATGAATGGCACGTACATGATGTTAAGTGAAAGAAAAATAAGATACAGAGGAATGTGTAATGTATGATTTCATTTCTATGAAGTCCAAGGAAAAAAACAAATATATTGTGACAGATGTCAAAATAATGATTACCTCTGGATAGAGGGGGAGGGTTACTGTTGATTATGAAAGAGTACAAGGGAGCACCCTGAGATGGTGGGAATATTCTATATCAAAATTCAGAAAGCCATGGCCATGGGCCTGATTTTGTAAATTAAGTTTTTTTGGAACACATCCACACCCATTATTTACATAGAGCAGTGCTGCTTTCAGACTGTGATGGTAGAGTTGAGTGTTGCAGCAAAGACTGTATGGCCTACAAAGCCTAAATTATTTATTATCTGCCCTTTAGAGAAAAAGTCTGTGGACTTCTATTCTATGTCATGATCTGCATAGTAGCTACATGCATATTTATGTGTGAAAAACTTTATTATGCTAAATACTGTCTATTACTACACTAAACACTAAAAAAAGAAAGAAAAGAAAATGGAGGGAAGAAGGGAGAGAGAATGAAACTTTAAAAATACAGCAGTATATCCTAGAGCAAGTCATTTGTAAAGGTCATGTCATGTATCGTACTTGTGGATGAAAATAGATTCAACCACCTCATGAATGAGAATCAGGTCTTGAGCTCTTGAGCTACCAGGAAAGGGGAAGTAATTATTTCTATATGGGCTTATTCAAACAAGTCATCACAACCTTTTTTAAGTCACAGACACTGTTGTGGTACAACCTGAGATTGACTCCTTGCTCTCCTGCTTCTTCAATGCACGACCTTGAGCAAGTATATTTCCATCTCCAGTCTCAGTTTCATTTTTTAAAATGCATGTAAAAATAGTACCTACCTTGGTGTGTTATTAAAAGAATTAAACAGCATAAATGTATGTTAAGTGTTTAGGACAATACCTGGAAAAAATCTTAGTAATTATACATTAAAGACAATAATGAAAAAGAACTATGCATGTTCTCACCACAAAAATAAATTCATTCTCATTCACAGGCTTTGAAACAAAATAGAGGAGTCAGGGCTGTCCCTTAAACCCATAGTGGGCCCTAGTTCTTGCTGCTAAGGCATCATGAAGGCACAGCAGGCCCTGTGTTGCCTCCAAAGCCTTAAGAACACTCAGGACCAGCATACAGCATCCCCCCTCACTGCAGACAACAATCAACAGCCTTGAGGGGACCCCTGCTAGCCTCATACAAAAACTAACATCTAATTGTATTGGCTTCAGTGCTAACTTGCCAGGTAATGGGATCCAGGGAGAAATGCAGGGAAAGCATGGAATGGCACCTGCTGTGAGGTAGAGCCCATCCTCCACCTGAAGCCATGTCTGTGAGTGGGGAGATGCAGACAGCAGAGCTGGCAGCAGGAATCCTGAGACTAGAGCAACCGGGATAGTGCTCCTCAAATTCATTCATCTCCACTACCTTCAGGGACCCTTTGTCATTTTCTGGAATACAGTTGGTCTCCCCAGAGGTACATTGTTTGTGAGAACCCAGGGCAGTCATGCGCTAGACAGCTGGAGAGGCCCAGTCTCCGCCAGACAGGTGCAGTGATGAATTCCTAGGTGTGGGTGCACAGACTTGTCCACACTGGCTTGGGGAAGGCATGAGCAGGTGCCTGCTGGTGCCTGTGCTGCTAGGGAAATGTGTTTGATGTTTCCTGGCACTGAGGAAAATCACATGGGAATGAGGCCATTTGCAGCTCCTGCAGCCAGGCCTCCCCACCATCTGGCTGAGGGCCCTGCACCAGGTGCTGTGGAAAGGCTGAGAATCTGACAAATTGCTGCCCAAGGGCAGGAGAGGATGGGGGAAGCTTTGTAACTCCTCTGTGAAGTACAAATTATCTCTTAAATTCACACTATTTCTCCAGCATGAATACAACCTGGATCCCTTACTGTTTTCTGATGTCTTCTCCATATCTGAGCAGCATGAATCAGACAAGCTTACCATCTCAGAGCCTTTTCCTTGAAGAAGGGATTATCTGTCTGTTTTATTGGGATTTGGGGGACTTGTAAAAGTTATTCACTGCTGATGGATCTGCTTCCACATCCACTCAAGTTGTTGGCAGAATTCATTTCCTTATAGCCATAAAACAAGGCTGTTGGCTGAAAGCCACCCTCAATTTCCAGAGGTTTCTTGCCATATGGCCCTTTCCATAGGCCAAGTTGCACAACAAGGAAGCTTGCTTCTTCAAAACTATCAAAAGAGAAAAAGAGCAAGTCTAGTAGCAAGATATCACAGGAGTGACATCTCACCACTTTGCCATATTCTATTGGTTAGCAGTAAGTCACAGGTTCCACCCACATTCAAAAGGAGAGGATTATAAAACAGCATGAGCACTGGGAGCAGGAATCATGGTGCCATCCTAAAGTATGTTTGTCACAGAGGATAAAAAGAAAAGCCCCAAGGTGGGGAGCCATGAGGATCAAGAAGAAGTAATCATATATTCAAAGTCGTGAGATCCAAAACAAAAGGTCAATGCATGCTGGTATTATTGAACTGTGCCTTTAAGAGTAGGTAAGAAAAAGAAATAGCTCATGTACGAAGCTCTTTGAGTTTGTATTTGCAGTCTTCTATATCATTTAATATTCCCCCACATTCTGCAATGGAACTTCATTTGATGGAGAAAAAACTGGGATTCTGAGAGGTTAAGTAACCATCCCCAAGGTTACCTGCTGATAGATGACTAAGCCATTGTTCTGTAGGACTTCTAATTCCAATGCACACGTATTCTTGTGGTTAGGTTGAAAAGGCGAACTGACAGTGACATCAAGCAGGAATAATGAAGTGAGGAACTCTAAAAAAATTTTCCCTCCATAAAAGCAACAAAAACACTGACCCTCCCAAGAAATCAAAATAAACTTTTAATAACTATAAAAATTAACCAAAGTCTTGCAACAATGTGGAGAGTATTTATTAAAGACAAATGTCTGAATCTTGGCAAGAAGGAAAAGCTTTGTTGTGTTTCAACATGTTCTGTACCTAAGTCTTTCTTCCCAGCTCCATGGTAGCCTTGAAAATTAACAGCTGTGATCACAGTGAAAACCAGCAGTCTACAACTCCCTGTAGGACAATTGTCCCTAAATTGATCTACAAAATCAATGTAATTTCTATCAAAATCCCAGCTGACATTTTTGCAAATATTGACACACTGATCCTACA
>VMDR010029270.1:0-12810 GCA_007922815.1 Macrotus californicus | reverse complement strand
TATCACCCATAAGTCTGATTATTTTGCCACATGGACAAAAATATCAGACAGGTTGTAGAAATCATGGTGGTAGAAAGAGAAACAGCCTTGCTTATGGATCTGAGTAGTGGCTTGATCACAATTCTGGAACAAAACTTTGCATTCACCCAGAACTGGGAACCACAACTAGTAGAGACTATGGCTGAGTTACCAAACATCCCTAAAACACGTATTTAAATGGCAGTGGATATTAAGAAGGGAAATTACGACCCCATCAAATTCTCCTTGATGGACAGAGTTCTTGCTTTTCCTCTGGCACCAGGTCTCTCTACTATAAGGAAGAGTTATCCTAAAAGGCCTAGAAAAGTGAGCAATAACCTATCTCAGCTGTTGATCAAGACCTCCCAGGATTCATAGATGATCTAAGATTTCATTAAATTGCTGTAGGGCACCAATTGTCCCTTCCACAGCTGCAAAAGTTGCTTTATTGCCAGCACTGATTCTCTATGGAGAATGTTAGCCAGTTCATGCCAGGTTAATGCTTGTTCCCCAAGTACAATTAGCCTGTCCAGGTATGCTTCCGATTGGCCAGTTTCCAAATTAGCTGCCAGTTCCTGGCCATTCCTGCAGAAACAGTATTGGTTAACAAATGGTATTTGTGCCTCGTTTGCTGAGGAGGTGGCTGGTTGAGCAAAGTCGCATTTTCATCAGGCTTAGAGGGAGACAAGGGGTAACTTCATTGAGGTGCTCAGAGATATCCCTGCATCCTTGGAGAAGCTGCTAGAAGTGTAGTCTCGGTTGAAAACGTGCAAACAGGCTGCAAAAGAAAGTAAGCATGTCAGCAGAAAGCATCAAAACTAGTAATATGAAATAGGTCAAAGATAGGTTTGTGGCTTTTTAGCTAAACTCAGAAGATAGCACACATTTCCCTGCTCTGACATCCTAAGACTAGATCTTCTTTCTCTGTTTTTCAATTCAGGTCAAATTTTTACTGAAGATAAAAAATTGATAACAACAACAACAGTTCTAAAACAGCAGTCAACACTCTCCTGGTAAGTCCTTTCTTTTTAGATTTTCTTCTGGAAGCTTCTTTATCAAATATCTACCTTATTATCCTGTCATCAGAAGTAGGCAAAATACTATACTGGGACCCTATGTGAGAAAACTTATGCACTTGAATCTGCAACCAGTTTTTCTTCAAAGCCTAGGAGTCCAGAGCGTGACCTGGAGACAACACACAGGGCAACACCTCAGCTTGTGTTGTAACATTACTGTGGACTGAACTGCGTCTCCCCGAAATTCACACATTAAAGCTCTCACCCTGGGTGTGATGGCACCTGGAGATGGGGCCTTTGGGAAATGATTAGGTTTAGATGAGGTCATGGGGTGGGGTCATGAAGGTGGCAATCTATAAGCTAGGAATAGGGTCCTTGACAGATACTTAGATTTTGGACTTTCCAGACTCCAGACCTGTGAGAAATAGATATCTGTTCTTTAAGTATGGTATTCTGTTATGGCAGCCTGAGCTGACTAAGACAATATTGAATGAAGCCTTGTTCTGTTTTCTGGTGTCTTATTAAGAGGAAGGTTGAGGGTGGGGGATTGGGAAGAAGGATTTCAAAAATTAACCACAGACCTCGCTAACAAAGTTATGTCTTTAAGCAAGAGTTTTCATGGTGTGGGGGTAGGCAAGCACTAGGAGTGCTAGATTTGTCAAGAATCTGCCTCATCAGTGAAATCGGAGAACTGCAGCTATGAGCTGAATAGGATCCTCTTAGACCTTGGGCTCTGTCTCTCTGAACCTGAAATAAAAAGCTGTTGTTCTGAATAAGTGAATGTATGCAGCTTTAAATCTCCATACTCATACCATATGCTAATGTGAAATCACCCACGGACCAGCAATCTCATCCCAGAAATAACCTCTAATGGGGGCTCCTTAACTATGCAGTGAGTGTGACGCAAGGTTCAGACTTTAGAGATTACTGTCTGGATTTTTTTTGGTCCCTATCAAACTGATTGAGGGCATAAAATCTTAAATTCCTATTAGTCATCTCAAGTTCAAGTAACTATGAGGTCATTAAAATGGAGTTTGGCTTAGAGTTTCAGGGTGACCTCCCAAAACGTATATATTTGCATGCATTTGTCTGAGATCAGAGCATGTAGATTCCCAGCATGTAGCCCTGATATTTCCAATACCTGATGACGAGGTCTGTTTCAACGGGTCCTCCGACTTCTCAGTCTTGGAGCCATGTTGCTGACATCCTAGACAACTTGACTTGCTTGTTGGGCTCCTCAGTTTGACCCTTCTGAGTCACGTGCTGTCTTGTGCTGAGGTCCTACAGGTCCTCCTGGACTGTGGTTTCTTTTCTGAAGGCACCAGATCCGGTGGGCTGTGGTTCTGGCATCTGATCTGAACAGCATTACTCCTCACATTTTCAGTATCCAAACAGAGGTGTGTGCCGATAAACGGATCTATAGCCTTCAAAGGCCATGTGTGGGGATCTACCACTAATTGCACTGGTATCAAGCTGTATTGAGAATTTGCATTTGGCACACACTGGTATTCAGGTTGCTTTTGCCTCATTTACTTTGCCTTGGCATGTGTCATCATGACACTGGACTGTTCAGGTGGTGCTCAACATCCTAAGCCTCCCCAAGAATAGAAAGGGGTTCTTGCCTCGACCATGAGACAGCTACAGCTCTCTAGGGTTAGACACATTGGAGACAAGAAGGAAAATGAACAAATAACAAGAAACATGAGACAGGAAAGGTACCTGACATCTGGTAGCAGGCCTAATAACTCCTGGAAGGCCTCTGGTAGACTCCTTGCATTTCCTGGAGCCAACTGTCTCTGGTGACCCTGAATATAGGGGTTTGGCCGGGTGTCAGGCTATTAGACCACGTGCAAGTGGCAGGTGACTCTACAGGAAAGAAACTAGTGCTGCCCCATGTTTTTCTACGAACAGCTAACAAACTAGGCTACAAAAGGATGTGTAGTTTGGGAGACTTCGATCAGCAGTAGAGGGTCCATGACTTCGGGAGTACCATGAACTGAGAACACAAAGCGGGTGAATTTCTCCAGAAAAAAATGGGTGGTAAAAGAAGCAGCACTGAATTTTAGAGAAAGGCCAACCATCCCATCTGTGTAGTTAAGAGAGATGAACTAAGTGCACTGCCACCAGACCTACATCCTTAAGTAACCACAAGTTGGGGACAGGGAACAGGGATCGAGAACGCAGGACTGTTGATATGATTCTGGCCTCTATTTGGAATTTGGGCAAGAAGGTTAAGTTAGAAAATTCCCTATCTACGAAATAAGCTAAAATCTTCAAAACTTCATAAGGAAGGTAACCTTCCTCACTGTGTAATTGCTCCTCCTGTCTGAGAATAAGTTGGGACCCTTTGCTAAATTAATGATCTTACAGACGTTATAGAGAAAGAACCCCCTGATGTTCAGGGTAGTTTTCTTCCACCTTTTCTGCAGAGACCCCTCGGTTGGTGCTGTAGGACCAGAACTATTGCAGTCATGAGGAGATGCGTCACAGCTCTGCAGGGACAGTGGGGATTTCTTCTCAGTCTGCTTTCTAGAACAGGGACTTGTTAGAGAGTTCGGGCCTAGACCACATGGTTTTAACTGTCTTTCAGTTTCACAAGTTACCAATTAAGCCAGATTGGTCTGAGAGGCCTCAGAAGCTTCAGGATGCCTTTCAAAGATGGGGAGGATCTGGAAGTGAGGGTCAGGTTGGGAGCATTGGGTTGTTGTGCACAGTCACACTTCCTCACTCGGACCATAGCACTTCCTCTATGACTGGCCCATCTGAAATAGTCTGGTGACTTGACCAGTGAGGACAAAGAACTTAGGATATAATAGTACTCTAATCTTTTTCGTATATAATAACTATGGTGATCTGCTAGTAAAGCAGCTCAGGAGATGGAACATTTGTGACAGGTTTTTCAACTGCACAGTCCCTTGTTCCCCTTGCCTACCCACATTTCGAGGTTGGGACATTCACTGAATCTGTACCGTGCTCAGGCTGCACGCTCAACTGTATGTCGTGTGATAGTGATAGAAAGAGCATGGATGCTTGATAGGGGGCCACAGATGCAGGTGACAATTCTGGTCACTAGCTGTCACCAATAAAGATTCTAGTCACTAGCTGTGACTTTGAGCAAGTGATTTTTTAGACTGAAAATTGGGGATAATATGATGTATCTTTTAGATGTATTATGAAGACTAATTAAAAGAAAAAAACATTTGTAAAACATCTAGGAAAGCATATGATATATAGGCAATCTGTACATTGATATTCACATTACTTTTAGAGTAATATTAGTATAGACATGAAAAAGATTATAGTACTTGTCTAACAAAGTTTATTTTTAAAACATACACAGTTTTAATTAATTAGCCTTTGTGGAAATTTACTCCATTCAACACAAATAAATACAGAAATAAATAATGCTCTGTGCAAAATACTTGTATCTCACCTTAGTTGCTTCACTGATGATTCGGAACCTGGTGCTGTCTTTGCTTATTGTGACTGAATCAAGTAATGCCTGATAAGTGGACTTCTTGGAGAGCTGCTGTTTCTGACGCCTGTGGATATGGAGTATACAGATGCCTGAGAATTGCTGTGACTGTCAGCACCCAACAGACTACATCACCATGAGGAAGTCATTAAAATTCACTATGATAGTAAGTGAACTGGGCACAGACAGTGTTAGTACGCCAGTAAAGTATTAAGAGGAGTACTTTGTTATTAGAGTGCTAATAAAATTAGTAATAAGAAAAATACTAATAAAATTGTTCAATATAACATTCTTCAAGGATGGTATTTTGTCCCTTTTATTGAGAAGGTATGGCAGTTTTCATGGTTGACATTTATTAGCTTATTAATTTCACTCTGTCTTTCCATGTAATGTATACTTTAATAGAAACTCAATAAACTCTAATGGAAATTGAGTATAATCTAGTGGTTTAACAAGGTGACCAGGAGTTCACTATAGAGTTCCCTCTACGGTACTTGTTCAAATTAAAATGATACGATTTTCTTCCTCTAGAGCAGGTGAATAAATTAGAAAGTTATAATGTATGATACGATTTTTGGTGATTTTAATTTCAGGATCACACGAGGCTCTGGGGAAACAGGCAGTGGTGATGGAAGTACAAAACGATATAGTCCTTGTGGAGGGATATCTGGTAACAGCTAAAATTTCAAATACATTTACTCTTTGACCTGGTAACTCCATTCGGAGAAATTGGCCCTATACATACACTTGCATGGGAAGGCACTGACACATGTATAGCTTTTCAGTGTGGCAGTGCTATCCCAGCAAAACAATCCCCAAACCCAGCAATACGAGAAAAACTGAATAGACTGTAGTACCACCTACCCAGGTGGAATACTACATAGCTCTGGAAAGAGAGGACAATCTCCATATACTCATGCAGAGCTCTTCAAAAGAAACCATGAAGGGGAAAAAAGAGGTACGCAACAGAAGATATGAAGAACTGCTTGGCACGGGAAGGGCGTGAGAACACGTCCAGTCAACAAGAAGACATGCTGGAGGGGTAAACAAGAGGCTAATAGATCTGCTTAAAAGGACAAGATGTGGAATTGGGTGGAAGGGGAGGGGAGTGAAAATAATACTTTTCAATGTCCATCTTTTCATTTATTTGATTTTCGAACCATGTAAATAAATGTATTATCTACTCAAAAGACATAAAATTTTAACATCAATTTAAAAACACTGACTTTTAAAATAAACTTCCTGTTTACTAAAAAATTTAGATACCATAGTAGTAAGTATATAAAGTTAAAGGCAAATGTCTGATACATTCCTTAATTACTGAATTTCTTACTTGGCCCTTTCCTTAGAAAGCCTATCACTTCTCAAAAATTCACTGAACATCAATTTTGAAACACTGTCAGAAACGTTTCCATTTAAGTATTCATTTCTCCTTACCTGTAGAAAGCAATCTTGCTGCAGTCTTTGAAGATGCTTTTATCCACAGCTTCATCTTCAACACTAAATAAACAGACATTGTAAGAAAATTGTTTTAGCTCTGGTCGGTGTGGCTCTGTGGACTGAGTGCCGTCCTGAGAACAGGAAGGTCGCTGGTTCAATTCCCAGTCAGGCACGTGCCTGGGTTGCAGGCCAGGTCCCCACTTCAGGGTGTGTGAGAGGCAACCGACCGATGTATCTCTCACACATTGATGTTCCTCTCTCTCTCTTTCTCCCTCCTTTCCCCACTGTCTAAAAGTAAATAAAATCTTTAAAAAAAAAAGAAAGTTATTTTACTTAAGGTTTGTGAACCCACTTTTTGTACCCTCTCTAACTACAGTATACGCATGGGATATAGCCCTGGCTGGTGTGGCTCAGTGGATTGAGTGCTCGCCTGTGAACTGAGAAGTCACCAGTTTGATTCCCAGTCAGGGCACTTATTTGAGTTGGGGCCGGGCCCCCAGTTGGGAGCTTGCAAGAGGAAACCTGTGTTTCTCTTGCACATGTTTCTCTCCCTTTCCTTCTCCCTCCCTTCCCCAATCTCTAAAAATAAACAAATAAAAATCTTTTGTTTTTCAGGGGAATGCACAAACGCAGTCCCCCACTACCACAAATTATGCAGTTGAGTTTCCCACATTTGAGGAAATCACAGGGGTCAGCACACCTGAGTGCAATGGGTGAGTCTCGTCCTGGGAGAACCACCTTCATGATCATGGTATCTCCCCTGCCAGGTAAGTATAATAAATACAAATCTTAAAAAAAAAACCATGGGGAGTAAACCTCTGCAATGCAAAATTGCGTTGTGGTCACAACACAACACACTAACATGGGCTGCAGAACAAGATCCTTTTTAAAGTCATCTAAGATAAACAACAAAACATGATGTTCTGGGATTACTCTGAAAGCAATAGAAAAAGAGCACTGTTACTTATGAGCAAGGACTCTTTCAAAATAATGAGTAAAAATTGGTGATGGAATGAGACTTGGGGTGGAGAACACAATACAATATTCGTATACTATATAATTTTATTAACCAATGTCACCCCAATAAATTCAATTAAAAAAGTAAAATAATTGAAACAGGTAGAATAAAATGTTCTCCAAAATTGCTCCAACGAGTCAAGTCCTGCCAGTATGATGGCAGTTATCAAAAGGCAGTTACAAAACAGTGGTCCGGGAACTACCCTCACTTCTTTTAAGTTTGTGTTTCAGATCTAAAGCCCAGCCACCAACCACAGAGACCAACTCAAAACCTGGTTAGAAAAGTCCTTTCCTGCATCTCCTAAGTGTTGTACAATCCTTGATGATGCTTCGCTTTGCTGACAGATACTCAGACATCAGTGTTCCAAAAAAGGAGAAGCCTGCTAACCAACTCTCTGGTTAACCCTACCAACTTCAATGTATAAACACTGAGCCCCAAAACTGGTGCTTAGAATCTGGGACCTATCTCAGTGTTCTTGCCCTCTGCAGAGCCTCAATAAATCTGCCCGTGTCTTATTTATATTTTTTTTAAAAAGATTTTATTTAATTACTTTTAGAGAGAGTGGAGGGGAGGGAGAAAGAAAGGGAGAGATACATCGATTGGTTGCCTCTTGTGCACCCCCTACCAGGGACCTGGTGCACAACCCAGGCTTGTGCTCTGGCTGGGAATGGAACCAGGGACCTTTGGTTTGTGGGAGGATGCCCAGCCCACTGAGCCACACCAGTCAGGGCCTGCCTGTGCTTTTATCAGTGTCTCTGGTCTAAATTCTTTTATATCAGGATATAAGAATCTAAATTCATCATAACACAATAATCAAAGGCTATGACTACAATAAAATCTGAAGGAACAAAAACAAACAAAAAAACCCTAAATCAAATGAACAAAAACAATCCATCCATTTATTTAGTCAACAAAATATTTTCAGGATATTCTTACTGAGTGCTGAGCTCTGAGGAAGATACAAAGGGCTGTGTCCAAGATTTCTGTGAGAGCCTAACCTACAATCACAAATCTACCTGACATGCTACAACAGAGATATGTGCAAAGTGCTAGAGCAAGAATAGAAACAGGTGCAGGAGAAAAATCATTCGCTTTCTATGATGATGCTGACAATCTGGTGTCAGTGCTTTTTTCAGACCAAGTTTCCAGAGTGCTGTTTCTGGAATAGAACGTGAACAAGATGTATGTATATTACTAATTGAAATTATGTATTGCACATATTAAGACAACTATAGGATATAAGGGGTGGGGGAAACCATTGGCTTTCATGCAGAGGTGTGGCTGAATGCAGTTGTAGTCAGCATGTCCATGATTAAAGCTATGATTGAATACTATTTTCAAAATATGAAAACAAGCCCAGGCAGATACATTTGGCCATACTAAAAAAATGGTTTATCACAGAAGTAGTCTTTGTCACTGTTTCTTTTAATCAAGTGTGCAAAGATTAAGAAATTTGCATTCTCCTCTTTCCAGCTTTGAAGAATGAGCTCTGGAGTGATAGGGGAAGAGGTGGGTATAGTCAAACATGGTAAGCAAGATGCCTGAAATGTCATGTGTTTGAGTTCTGATCACAGCTCTTCTAGTTTTGTTAACCATCCTCAAAGTATTTTAGGAGGGTCTAGCTACTAACATCCACTAATACCTGGGGAACTGAGAGAAAAAGATAAAGTACGCAAATATAGAGCATGCAAATAAGAAGTGGAATCAAACAATAAAACCTTCAAAGCCAGAATTTTGCTTTTAGGTACTTTCAGGTAATATCCCCTGTCCCCGTGGGCCCTGGAGTTTGTCCCTTCGGGATCACAGGGTCTTTACCTGATTTCCTCTTTTACGGACACTTCCATGGCTTCCAAGTCACTTCACAGGCTCCCAGCACTCACTCTAGTGATCTTTTCAAGCGCGGAGAAATGTCTTTCGGAATTACCACCAACAATTCACCACCATCAAGTTTCTGGGAAATGGGGGTCCCCACAGGTCCTTAAGCAGTGACAATTCGACTCTTCCTCCTGGAACTTCCAGGACAAACAGTGTTTCTACAGGGAATTACTTTCTTTAGCAAATTTTTCTTGGTAATGGGTGACTGAAGAGAAACTGCTTCCTTAGGAAAGGGAAGTGTCTTTCCAGCAGAGGGGGCGTATGCAAAGAGTTCTAGTGGTTGAAGATTTCAGGTGTCGTTGGCAAATGTGTTTTCCCATATAGTTGGTTCTCTGTTCATTTTAATGCTGTTTCCTTTAGCCATGCAGAAGCTTTTTAATTTGAGGAGGTCCCATTTGTTTATTCTTTCCTTTATGTCCCTTGCTTTAAGGGACATATCAGTGAAGATATTGTGTGAAATATCTGAGATTTTCTTGCCGATGTTTTCCTCTAGGACTTTTATGGTGTCACGACTTATATTTAAGTCTTTTATTCACCTTGAATTTATTTTTGTGTATGGTGTAAGTTGGTGATCAAGTTTCATTTTTTTGCATGTAGCTGTCCAGATCTCCCAACACCATTTGTGGAAGAGGCTATTTTTACTCTATTTTATGCTTCTTCCCCCTTCGTCAAATATTAATTGACAGCAGAGACTTGGGTTTATCTTTGGGCTCTCTGTTCTGTTCCATTGGTCTATGTGTCTGTTCTTATGCCAGTACTAGGCTGTTTTGATTACAGTGGCCTTGTAATACAGTTTGATATCAGGTATTGATCCCTCCTACTTTGTTCTTTCTCCAAATTGCTGCAGCTATTCGGGGTCATTTATGGTTCCATATAAATTTCTGAAATGTTTGTTCTATATTTGTGAAATATGTCATTGGTACTTTAATAGGGATTGCATTGAATCTATGAATTACTTTGGGTAGTATGGACATTTTGATGTTGATCTCCAAAATATATAAAGAACTCACACAACTCCATTCCAGGAAGACAAAAAAAAAAAATGAGCAAAAGACTTGAACAGACACTTCTCCAAGGAGGACATACAGAGGGCCCAGAGACATATGAAAAGATGCTCAGCATCACTAGCCATCAGAGAGATGCAAATTAAAACCACAATGAGATACCACCTGACACCGGTCAGAATGGCCATCATAAACAAATCAACAGACAAGTGTTGGAGAGGATGTGGAGAAATGGTAACCCTAGTGCACTGTTGGTGGGATTGTAGACTGGTGCAGCCACTGTGGAAAACAGTATGGAATTTCCTCAGAAAACTAAAAATGGAACTGCCTTTTGACCCAGCAATTCCACTGCTGGGATTATACCGTAAGAGCCCTGAAACACCAATTCAAAAGAACCTATGCACCCCAATGTTCATAGCAGCACAATTTACAATGGCCAAGTGCTGGAAGCAACCTAAGTGCCCATCAGTCAATGAGTGGATCAAAAAACTGTGGTACATTTACACAATGGAATTCTACGCAGCAGAGAGAAAGAAGGAGATCCTACCCTTTGCAATAGCATGGGTGGAACTAGAGAGCATTATGCTAAGTGAAATAAGTCAGGTGGTGAGAGAGAAATACCACATGATCTCACCTTTAACTGGAACATAATCAACAAAAGAAAACAGCAAACAAAATACAACCAGAGACATTGAAATTAAGAACAATCTAACAATGGCCAGAGGGGAAGGGGGAGGGAACAGTGGGGGGAAGGGTTTCCAGGAAACACTATACAGGACACATGGACATAACCAAGGAGGAGGGTGGGAGCAGGGGAGGGGGGTGGGATTGGCTGGGGTGGGGGGGAAGTGCAGACAACTGTAATTGAACAATAAAATAATTTTTTAAAAAATTTAAAAAAAAAGTAAAATTCGAGCCTGTGAACCATGAAGTACCAAGATAGTCTGCCTAATTGGGACGAAGCTTCTGCAGGTCTATCTCAGTGACAGTCACGTCATTTATTGAAATTTGACCGACTTTCTCCCTGTTTTTAATTTTGAGTGGGAAGTGTCAGCCAGGTCTTTGCTGGAGCTTTATGTTCTCCGCTCAACCTCTACAGCAGCGTCATATTTTTCAGGGCTAGAAAGTGCTTTTTAAACAGGTTATCTATTACATAATGCAGTTTAGTAATCGCTTATATTGCACCACCGCTGAATTCCAGTTTTTGCTTATTACTCCCAGAAAGTGGGCACTCACTACTACACCCCAAACAGGCAACCAGCCTACCCTGGCTTTCCCAGACTTCTGGTCCCAAAGTCTGACTTTGACTTAAGCGGGATAAGCGGCTGGAGTGAACAGCAGCGGGAAAGAGCCACATGGGATGCTTACCTGATCTCCAAACCCGTTACGGGCTAGGAGAGAGGAGAAGCACCGGTTGAGGCGGAGAGGCTTTTGGAGATCATCCGAACTCGCTAAGGTGACCAGGTTTTGACAGGACGACGCCTGCGCAGTTTTTCCACAGCCTCCTACCAGTGACGGACTCCAAGGAGGAGGGGCCGGTGAATCGCCAAACAAGGCTCGCGAGGTTTCGAGGATCCGGCTGCTCCGCCCCCCACCTTCCCCAGAGCAGAGCCGGAAGAGGGCGGGACGAACCGGAAGAAGGTGCAATGCTTTCGGTAGACGCTCCGTGACTGTGAAGATGGCGGCGGCTGCGTGGCTTCAGTTGCTGCCTGTCATTCTTCTTCTTCTGGGAGCTCAGCCGTCCCCACTGTCGCTTTTTGGTGTAGGACCGATAGTCGTCGCCGCTACTGGCCGATCTAAGTGGCATGTTCCTATACCGTCGGTGAGTGTTCCGAGGCAACTGAGCCCGGAGGAGCGAGGGGTGGGGCTACGGAGGCCCAAGGGGTCCATGAAAGTTCTGCAGAAGTCCGCTTCCCAAGGGGTGGGATTGCCTGGAGCGCCCTTGTAGCTGGTTAACTGGGACCCCCCTCCCGGGAGCGGAAAGCCGGGAACCTGTATGGCTAGAGTAGCAGGAATGTCAGCGCCACATCAGGAGTGGAGAGGCGTGGTGGAACGGTTTCTTAGCACAGAGACCTTTCTGTGTCTGACTTGAGACAGGTAAGCTGAAGTTTTACAGAATTCAGTGACCCGCGTTGGATGAGAGGAATATGTAAACAGGCGTCTTTCTTCCTTTCTGCACTTTTGTTGTTGCTGAATAGTTCTACTTAGGAAGTTGTACGATTTCGTTTGAAGTTTGAAATGGTTATACTAAGCTTTGCCGTGTGATTAAGAAGCCTACGCATAAAAAATATGTATTCTAGTACGAGAATGGCTAAAATGGAAGAAACAGTATTCTAAAATTTGATATGGTAAGGTTAGTCTTTCGTTTGGACACTTAACTAGATAGGTTTACCTTTTCTGCCTCCTACCCCCTTTTATACTTCCTTTGAGTAAGAGCTGTAGTTCTGTGAGCAGGCAAACATTAGATGCAGGCAGGAAATGCCAAAAATCATCATTAGTCCTGTTAAAACTATGGTGCCTTTTTGTTTCATTCTGCTCTCCTCACTGGTTGTAATGTCCAAATCTTATTTGAGCTTTTATATGGCAAGCATTATAGCTTGTGTTCATTTGGTGAAGATCTTCAGGTTCCCAATTTTAGGTATTTGTTACTAAAATGAGTTAAATCTGGCTATTTGCTCATAGAATAGTTTATTTGAAGAAATTACTGGTTATTCTGATCAGTGATGAGTGAGTGAAGAGGGCGAGGTGATTAAGGTAGGTGTACCTTCTATGGAGATTTCAGTTGGGACTTCTAGCTGCCTTCCTTTCAGAGTTCTTGCCTCATGGCCTGTGGGGGAAAAATGTCTGCACCAAGCTTCCACGTCCTGTAGTTTGGGTACAGTGGAATTTTACTAAAAGGAAGGCTGTTGATTCCCTTTTTGTTAAGAAAACTAACTTGAACGTTTTATTAATGTAGGTTTTTAT